>OZ007500.1:86556791-86624083 GCA_963931805.1 Microdon myrmicae
TACCCCTACTAGCGATGCCATAAACACCATTTCCCAGCAACCTACCTAAAACTAATTAGCACATTCCCGCATCGCATCGTGGTCTCTTTGTTTAGCTGCTACGCACATGCATCCGACGATTTCGGTTTTATTTGCTTTACCGAAATCGTATCCTAGGAATGCACTTTATGTCTTTCTTTGTTTTAGGCACACATACCACCATGATCACGATGAGCGAGTGAGCTCTGAACGAGCAAGATATCGTTGAGTCGTATTAAAACCAGCAAGGCGGTCGGGTCGCCTGCCATCCACCGTACCGGCGGTGGTACGGTGGGTTATCTATGAGTCGATTTACATCCGCCGACAGCCATGGTCGTCGTATCTCTCCCGTTCCCGTTTCGCGCACGGGGACGTAGATATTCTGAGTCGAGTAGAGTGATCGGGCTATTAATTAAAAAGTAATTTTGTTATACCAGTAGTGTACACTGTCGTATATTTACTTTTCTTGTGCATCCATTCGTCGTCTGTGTAATTCTATACGTAAACTATAAACTAATTAAGTGTAGCCCGATTAGTTTTAAATAAAAAGAACCTCTACAGAATAAACAAAAGTGTGTTTTATGTATTTACTTCTGGTGTTCGTTTTGTTGGTTGTTTATAAACATGGCGGCGTTTCGTTAATTCGTTGGGCGATTAACGCTTGCAGTCCTTTTGTTCGTGTATGATTGCGGCAGAAGTTTTCTATAGTAATTTGTGAGGACGAAGTAGAACCCTGTGCCGTACGCCGGCGCTACGACTTCGTACCCCCACAAGCCCACTCCATCTCGTCAAGAAGAGTAACGGCGAGTGGCGTCCATGCGGCGATTACCGAATGCTGAACGCAGTAACAACGCCCGATCGATACCCTATAGCACACCTGCACGACTTTTCGTATAAGCTGCAGGGGTGCGAAGTTTTCACGACCCTTGACCTTACGAGGGCGTACCACCAAATGCCGCTGGCTCGCGAAGATATACCGAAAACCGCGGTAACCATACCTTTCGGACTATACGAGTTCAAGATGATGACGTTCGATCTCCGAAATTCAGCGCAAACATTCCAGCGCTACATAGACTCAGTCCTCTGCGGACTTGACTTCTGCTATGCGTATATCGACGACATACTCATAGTATCGAAAAGCATGACAGAACATCGCTCCCATTTGAAGCAAGTGTTCGAACGCCTCCGAGACTTCGGCCTGGTAATTAACCCAGACAAGTGCCACCTCGGAGAACTAGAGGTCAAATACATTGGCTACTGCATAAACGGCCAAGGCGTCCGCCCATTACAAGACAGGGTGGACGCACTAATGCAATTTCCTCGACCCACGAATGTGCGAGAACTTAGGCGTTATCTGGGCATGTTAAACGTCTATCGCCCAACGCTTCGATACGCCGCTCAGGCCCAGGCTCCTCTCAACGAATATTTAATAGGAGCCAAACGTAACGACAAACGACCAATCCAATGGGCCGAGTCAACTGACCAAGCATTTCGCTTATCGAAAGAGCAGCTGGCCATACAGTGTGACGCTTCCGACACTGCAATTGGGGCCGTACTCGAACAAGAGTGCAACGGTAAATGGGAACCGCTGGGTTTCTTCTCAAAGAAATTGAACTCGACCCAGCCACGCTACGGTGCCCACGACAGGGAGTTACTAGTGATTTACAGCGCAGTAAAGTACTTCTGGCACATGGTTGAAGGACGCCAACTGACGATCAAAACTGATCAGAAACCATTGGTGTATGCCTACCAGAAGAAAGCGGGAAACTCAACCCCACGACAAGAACGGCACCTGGACTTCATCGGCCAATTTAGCACCCGAATCGAATACGTTCCAGGAGCCCAGAACGTAATTGCAGACGCTTTTTCGCGTATCGACGCAATTAAACTCCGTGCGCAAATCGACGATGCCAACCTGGCACAAGCGCAAAAAGAAGATCGTCAACCCGAGTCCCTACTGAAAGCGGAGGCAGCACTAGTTTTGCGTAAACTCCCTTTCAATGACTCACAAGACGAAGTCTGGTGCGATGTTTCGACAGGGATAGCTCGCGCCTACATCCCAGAAAACCTCCGAAGGAATGTGTACGAAACATTCCATAATCTGGCCCATCCAGGTGGACGCGTGACCACAGCAGCCGTCCGACGTAAATTCGTCTGGCCACACATGGCCAAAGACATAACTAAATTGGCGCGCAATTGTTTGCAATGTCAAGGTTGCAAGGCCGATCGTCACAACGTGTTGCAACCAGCACAGTTTAAGCTCCCCGAGGCACGCTTCGCCCATGGCCACATCGACATAGTGGGACCGCTTACCCCGTCGAGAGGATATACCTACCTCCTGACGATGATCGATCGTTTTACACGGTGGCCAGAAGCAATGCCACTACGTACAGTGACCGCTGAGAATATAGTCAAAGCATTCTATTCGACTTGGGTCACCCGTTTCGACGTCCCGGCTACACTCACAGCCGACCGAGGACCACAGTTCGAAGCAGCGATTTTCAAGCAGTTGACAGATCTACTCGGCTGGCAACGAAGCCACACAACCGCATATTACCCCCAGTCCAATGGAATGATAGAACGATGGCACCGCTCGCTCAAAGCCCCACTGATGTGTCATGACGACAGTCAATGGCTCGCTGACCTACCAACTGTCCTCTTAGGCTTGCGCACAAGCATTAAAGTGGACGTGGGAGCCTCAGCAGCAGATCTGACCTACGGAACCAATCTGCGCCTCCCAGGAGAGTTCTTCGTCGATCGAGGACCTGTGGTAATGGCTGTTTCTGTTGAAAGTAATACTAGTTCTTTATTGTTTAAATGGTAGCACAACTTGAAAGTAACAATAGGTATTTATTGTTTAAAAGGTATCACTACTTGAAAGTAATACTAGTTCTTTATTGTTTAAATGGTAATGTACGACACCAGACTCAACCTTCTCCACTTTGAGATAGATCCAGACTGACTTAATTTAACGTTTTACGTGGAGGGCACAACTCGCCTCCACGGAATCTATATTGAGACTGATTAATGCTGAAAATTGAATCTCATTTTTCGCTCGTCGACCAATAGGGAAAAATCCTCCATGCATTGGTCCCAACAAAGGGCGCGAAACACACACACGATGACCGTTTTGGTCGCTCGTGATGTGTGTCCGTGTGTCCGCGAACCGAGGATCATACCATTTACCAGGGGGAAAACAAAGGAAATGCTTTGCAGCTGGGCAAAAATCCGTCTTGCCAGAGATTGGGATTCCTACACGATCGGCTACTGCGTATAGCATCACGCCGCTCGTGTACGCATCGCTGGCGTCTCACTGGGTCGATCCGTCGCGTGTGTGTTTACCTAACACAGCACTCGATTCCCCTTGGGTAGCCAGGAGTGCTATTCTGTGCATTGTCGTTCGAACAATCAACCGATGTGTCTACGAATAGGACAAGGGTGAACATGCCGTGCACGTGTGAGGAAAAATACTTTCTTCGTTATGTGCATTGACATGTTCGGGGATTTATGTCGGTTACGTGATGTCGTAACCGAATTGGATTTCAGGATGATGATGCGTTGAATGCAATCATGCCCCTGGGGGAAATGTTTGTTGATGCTAATGCAATTGCATTAGCGAATGGTAATTGTTTTAGGTGTTTTAGGTGCTAGTTCGAGTAGACAATGGAAAGGTAAGTAATGGCATTCACTGGAACTGCCATAATACTTATTCTCCAGGGTCTTTAGATGCTCCTGGTGTTGTACCTGCAAGAGGTAAGCAGTGGCGTTAGTGGGAAACGCCACAAACCCCCACTCGAACAGTTGCCAAACATGGAAAACCTACGCAAACTCATGCGAAAGGTCAGGGCAACACCGGTCGCCAGACACGGTTCCACGAGGATATTTGTTCACCCAGAGATGGACAGCTGCACGCACGTCTTGATCAGGGTGGACAAAGTAAGGAAACCTCTGGAACTCCCTTACGAAGGGCCATACAAAGTGCTGGATAGAATAAACGACCGAGTTTTCTCCGTTGACATCGACGGAAACCCACGCCGTCGGTGTCGAAAGCCTAAAGACGTGCCACTTAGAAAAGCCGCCCGACGCGGTACCAGGAGAGGCATACCAGCAACCGATGACAGCAGCCGAAAGCTGCCCCGTATGTCATCCATCACCTTGCCTTAGAATTTTTTTTTTTTTTTTTTTTTATTAGACTTCTCTCGGGAGAGACGAACCTATAGCGCCGAGTGGGCGCCCCGAGATGCCATCAAATAACTGTTGCAGTTCTTTTTGAACAGTTGCAGGTTGTAATGCTCTGGGAACAGTCGCGTGGGGAGGGAGTTCCACAGCTTCCCCGCTCTGTAACGGAACGAGTTCTGATACAGGGATGTTCGCTCTATCGGGAGATGAACCACAAACGGGTGCGATCCGTCGGATTGTCTTGTGGAGCGCATATAGACCGAATTGCGTGGAACAATGCCAAGAATCTCCGAAGAACAGCACCCGTGATAATATCTGTAAAACAGACAGAGGTCGGCCACGCGCCTTCGATGTGATAGCGACTGTAGTCTCGACGTTAGCGCCGAGTCCCCGATCAGGCGGATCGCTCGTCTTTGTACGCTCTCAAGTAGGTCGAGGGTATGTTTAGGAGCCGAGCTCCAAACATGAGAGCAATATTCGAGCGCGGGTCTAATTTAGGATGCATATAGGAGAAGAAGTTGGGCCGGAGTAAAATATGTCTTGCCTCTAAAAAGATAGCTCAGTTTTCCTGAGGCTGACCTGGCGATACACGACAAGAGTTTATGCCATGATACATTCCCACAGACCGTGACACCGAGCAATTTCAAGCTTTCACCGGATTCGAGGGCCTGGCCATTCATCATTAGCTGTGGAACCGATGATCCACTTTTCTTTGTGAACGTTGTATATTGTGTCTTCGCTACATTGAAGTCAACGAGATTGGTCCTTTCCCATTGCAGGACCTTATCCAGATCCTGATTCAGAGAGTCAATATCCCTAAATATCGACTGGTGCGACGTTGATACACCAATCGGCCGATCACTCGAAAAAGGAGGAAACAAGCGTACTATCATCCGCAAAACTCAACACTTTGTTATCCCGTGTTTGCAACAAACCATTTATGTGAAGCAAAAACTAGGTTGGAGCCAAAATACAAACTTGAGGCCCCCCGGAATTAACAGCATACAGATCCCAACACTCCCCGTCCACAAGAGCTCGGATCGATCGATTTTCGAGGAAGCTCGTCGACCAGTCGCAAAGCTGTTGGGAAAGTCCAAATGAACAAAGTTTGCTCAGCAATGCCCCGTGTCAGATGCGGTCAAAAGCCTTAGAGATATCCAATGCGACCGCCCTTGACTCACCATGCCGTTCAATCGCAGATGTCCATATATCGGTTATAAGTGTCAAAAGGTCTCCCGTGGACCGCCTGCCACGGAATCCGTATTGACGATCATTCAGAAGTCCGTTGCACTCCAAATACTTAACTAACTCTGTATTGATAACTTTTTCCATTACCTTAGATAAAATAGACAGTAATGCTATCGGACGGTAATTTTGTGGGAGACACTTTTTTCCCGTCCTTGGGATTCGCTGAAATAGAGCGATTTTCCAGCAGGCAGGAAAGGTCCTTTAGCGGAGCGATGTTGTTGGTTAACTTTGGCGGTGTGTTTTGGTGTATGTTGTAAGTGTCCCGCTAAACACTGTCTACGAAAGCGATATCCACACCGGATCACAAATGGAGCAAAAGCAATTGCCAAAATCAAACACTGATGGTTATAGATCCAGTTTAATTTACTTTATTTGTCTTAATAACTGAGTTCGGTGGTAATTCCGAAGGATCACAATTTTTCATTACATTACAATGACTTAACGTACGTGAACGAGCGACACACGCGAGGCGACAACACACATTTTCGCGACGGCATGATCGGTACCTCAAAACGATCGTGGTTCGGACTCCATTACAAAATAAACCCTTTTGGGTACTTCTCACAAACAACTCTAGTTCGACTCCTTTTCTTTAACCGGAGGTTTTCTAACGATGCCGTTTCGACCTCAACATCCCAACTCCTTGTCTCCTTGACGACCGATTGTGAACTACCTGGTAGACCTGATGTCTCGAACGTTCGGGGTAGACTCGCTGTCTCTGGTCACACAGATACTCAGATTCAAAACTGGTATCTGTATCTATCCGGAATAATTTCCCTATTTGCTCTGCTAACAGAACTTCCGAATTTCTGTTAGCAGCATGTTATCACATCCCCGGGGATATTTTGTAGTTTCCTGAAAGGGGAAGGTCATCTTGCATACATCATCATTATCGCTAGCATTTCATCTCCACGGCCTTCTGTTTGCACCGAACATCTGGCGCCCAGACCGGAGATATTCGGCGATTGTTTGGACGTACAGCCCATGGGTCTTATTTGAACCCGGAATCGAAATCCATTAGATCTTTATAATGGTGCGAAATTCTAGCGTGGCTGTGGGACCGGAGTATTGCCTTTGTTCGCTTAACTCCTCATAAATCATCGGATATCTCGTTGAGATATTATCGATTGCGATAGGTCGTGGCTGCCTTCTGTTGTTCAACGGATTTGGGTGGTCCTTGCATTCGATTACCCGCACGTGCATCTGTTGATCGGCTCATTCTTTGATGATTGCAATTCTTTTGTATCGAATTTCGGAATTGCCGGTTCGATGAGATGTTCCTGGGCGCAGGCAGGATGTATGGCATTTTGGGAATTGTTTTTAGGAATAGAACTCATGGATGTTTATACCTTTGTTTCAGGCATGATGAATTATAATTGTTGAGCTTGACCTTAAAAGCTTTGGGGACGTTGAGTTCCTTGCTTTTTGGTGTCGGTCTCAACGTTGGCTGCGAGTTGCAGGCCCTATGGTGGGACTTTGGGACACGCGTCTGTGGACACAAGCAACGTTCTCAGGTAAGTAAGTTCTTTGAAGGTAGGACCCTTACCTGCGCGGAATTGTGCATTCGTAGAACGCTACAGTCCTCCGTGCATAAGATAAGCGGAAGAGTCTGCCAAGAACCGGCGATAGTTCTGGAGCACAGTTCTTAAGGACTATTGCTGGTATTCCGTCCGGGCCGGTTGCCTTCCCACAATCCAGTTCACGTAGAATGCGTTGAATAGTGCGCGGACGAAATCTCACATCCCGCATCGAAGACTGTACCGGCGAGATCACAGGTGGCTCCAAAAGGCCGGGATCGAGGTTTGAATTCGCGGAAAATAAATTCGCGTACACATTAGCTTTATCCTTTGAATTCGTGACTAACGTCCCGCTGTCTGTCACCAACAGAGGGAAAGGGGAGGATACGAAGTTACCGCTGACAGCTTTTGCCATTGACCAGAAGGAGCGCGAACCAGTTGGGCACCGAAGGAGCTTATTGATCACCCTGTCGTTGTGCGTCTTCTTCGCGGTATCAATCGCCTGGTTGCACGCGTTTCTGATTCTAACAAAATTCGTTCTGTTAACATCGGTGGGATTGGAGCGCCATTGCTTAAAAGCTCTATTTTTTGCCGCTGTAATCAGCTCGCATTTTTTATCAAACCAAGGTTTATCAGACGAACTTCGTTTGATGGAATGTGGAATATACATCTCTATCCCGAGAAGAATAATCTCTGATACCGACTCCGCGCAAGCGTTAACATCGGAGTTTCCGAAGCACACCTCCGACCATGGAAAGGATGCGAAGAAATCTCGCATATCGTCCCAGTTAGCAGCCCCATACTTCCATACATGGCGAAGCTCCCTAGGCCGGTTATTCGCTTGGTATGCAAGTGCTTGCGCGACAGATACCAAGCAGTGATCTGAGTTTCCCAGTGGCGCAGAAACCTCTACGGTATAAATACTCGGTTCGGATGTCAAAAACAGATCCAGGGTGTTCGTATAATCGCCCCGGGCATCCGGTACTCGCGTTGGCTCCCCCACGAGTTGAGTCAAGTTGTGGCTTACAGCAAACATCTCCGCCAGCCTTCCAGCCTCGTCGGTTCTGTTAGAATATAACAACCAGCCGGAATTGTGCACATTAAAATCGCCAAGGACAACAATTTCAGAAGCTGGGTGGTTGATCTGTATCCAGTCAACGGTATATGAAAGATGTTCGAAAAATGTCGCCGGTCGATCGTCATTCGGGGAGCGGTAAAGACAACAAAGAAATTTAACGGAATTCCTCAGCACGACCCTCAACCATATGATATCCATATTATTGGGCTCCAACGCCTCCATCCTCTGGCAAGCCAGACTCCGCCCTTAAAACGGAATCTCGAATGTAAGTCGTATCCTGAGCAACGAAGATATGTCGAATCAGTTGACGAATCGACCTGGGTCTCAGTTAGGGCAAGGATATCAGGTTTCGTTGTTTGCAAATATTGGTGGACGGCGTTTACATTAGTATTGGTGAAACCGATGCCCCTGATGTTACAAAATGCCGTCACCAGTCGAGCGTGGGCCGAGCCTCGAGAGCTAGCCCTGTTATGCGATGACGAACCTCTCAAAGTTCCATTATTTATCATGATATCTGCATGATGTTCCCCCTGACATAGTCCCCCCCGGAGATCCGAATGGGAGACTAGTTTACCTCCGGAATTCTTTATATCAGAAGGTGCCATCATGAGTTTCTCCGTGTCAGTCCGGGCCATCAGCCACACATCCGAAACACCGTTGAAGATTTCTCTCGGCGATATCGCGGAATGTACAGCGTGACGGGGTGGTATCTCACCTTTGGACCGACTACCACCCAACCAACCTTTTCTCGAACCGGTCCATCAGCCAAGCTCCGAAAGATGGCCAGGGATTTCTCCCGGCCATTTGACGGAGCCTAAGCTTGATGGGGTGGTATTTCACCGGGCGCACAGGGCGTTGGGACCCCGGCTACTACTCGGCCTTTAGTCGCCTCTTACGACAAGCTGGCCTATCTGTGTGTATATTCTAACGCCCTACTCACAGGGCCAAACGGAATGTGTCCGTTTATAAATTGCTGAGATCGAGGTGCACTAGATGAGGCCGCTGATTCAGCATGAAGTCCACTTAGGCTATAGCCGGTTGTTTAGCGTTGGTCTTGCTGGTTTGTAAGTTCACCATCTGCTGAATAAGGTTAGCCTGTGTTGAAACAAGAAATTTCGGAGCAGTCGCCAACTGCATAGCACCGTTTGCGTTTCGAATCCGATGTGATTGCTGTGGCTGATGCCGTTGCAGTGTGGAACGTATCCCACTTACGCCGCTAGTGCCATGGTATGGCTTTTGGCGATTTTCTCGATTGGAACTGAAATTTATGTTGGCGGCATTGCCTGACGAAGTACTTGATCCACTGGTCGAGTGATGGTCTGCAAATGATAATTTCGGTTATTACTATTATGGCCAGCATGTGGATAACCTTGCTGCCCTTGAGAACCAGAAGAAGCCGATGTGCTTCTTGAATTGCTAAACTTCGCTGAAAGTCCAGAATTATTTGTATTGTTCCTAGATACTGGTTCGTGGAAATTAGTCCTCCAGTATTAGTGGTTACTCTGGAATTTGACCTGTAGTTGCTATCAGCCGATTCGAATTTCCGACGTCGAAGTCGCTGAACGCAATTCCTATTTGATGAACCCGGATTATGGCCATGAGGCGCAGTCATAGTGTGGTTCTATATTATCTGCATGATGATTTTCATCACAATGTACATGCTGCTACGATTGTTGTTGTTGCGGGTGCTGTGACCGCATATGATGCCCATCAGGAACTGCATTGTTGTTTAGATCTTGCTGAACTAAAACTGGCACTTGATTGAGCAAGAGAGTCTGCGTATTTGGGTTGCTAGTATGAAGAATACTCTGCTGATCAATAGGAGTATGGGCCGGTTATTGCACTGCTGGATGATATAGTCCTGACGCTGGGCGCATCCTTTCCTTCATTGATGGTTGAAACATATGTTCGTGGTTCGCTTGCCACTGATGTGATTTATAGAAAGGCGAGGCCATCCTACCTTGTTCCTCGTTCTCCACTTCACCGATTCTTGTCAACCGAGAGTCCAGCTCAGAAACCTTCGTCCTTATGTGAAAGGATGTTACCGACGACTGATTGTCAGCAATGCCACCAGAGAGCACCCATCCTAATTCGGTTCGCTGTGCCATGGGGGTGCCTGGCGCTCCCTTGATCATTCCGTTCAGAAGAAGCGCCGAGTAAACATCGCCCCCAAGAAGAATATCAATTTTGCCTGGCCTGTAATAAGTCGGATCAGCCAGCTCCTTAACTTTTCACGGGCTCAGTTAACGCATTGGAGATTGCGCATGGGAAGTACCGCGGTGAGTTTGGGTAAAACAAAGGCTTGAACCTGCAATGTGAAGGTTTCGTTGACTTTAGAGCGAGTGATGAGTGATATCTTGTGCCTTGATGCACTCATCCTTGTTTCTTCGATGCCATAGACGGACACGGGGCCTTTCTCCCTTTTGAGCTTCAATAATCGTGATACTGACTCAGTAATGAAGGATGCTTCCGATCCAGGGTCCAGGAGAACCCGCAGCATCAAAGGTTGTCCCCCAGCTGTGTAGACCTTCACGAGAGCAGTAGCTAGAAGAACAGTCTAAGCATCGTTGTTTTCGACAATGCAGGCGTTAAATACTGAGGATCTTCTGGTGGAGACCGCTGAATCCTCCGTTGCTTGTGTCAGATGGAGTAGTCACCGAAGCAGAGTCATCTTTGGGTATGGAAGGGTATATGTCGTCTGAGTGCAGCAACGAATGATGCCTCCGCTTACACTGAGTACAACTATACTTGCTTGTGCACTCTTGAGTCCTATGAGTGTTTGACAGGCATTTGACACACAATTGACGCTTGGTTACCATGTCTCGTGTCTTGTAAGGACTGAGTGCCTGGAATCTGTAACACTTGCGAATCAAATGTGTACCCGAGCACATTGAACACCTGTCGATGGTTGAGTTATAGACGCGGACGTCGGGATGTTTACTTCTGGAATTTCCGTGAGAAGTTTTGGACGTTATTTGTTCGATGACACCCAAAGTTCTGATCCTCGTAAGCAGAAACTCCTCTAATATGTCGTAGGTTGGATAGTCCACATAGGACGAAATGTGAGATTCCTACAAACCTCGTGTTTTAAGGGGAAGCTTCTGGATTGTGTGGTAAATCAAGACGTCCTCCCATGAAGTGACCGGGACTCCGAGGTTCTGCAGTGATTGTATGGCCTCGTTTGTGGTATCCACCAGAGACCTATTCCCATTGGCCGACTCATGACCCAGTGACGGTCGATTAAACAGCAAGCTGAACTGGTTATCCCTTAACAACCTCAAGTTTTGGTAGCGTTTTACCAGGGTTGCCCATGCTGATTCGAAATTACCATCGACGATCGCGGTGTTCCTCAGCAGACTTTCAGCTTCTCCGGCCAAATTAGCCTTTAGATAGTGAAGCTTTTGCACATCGGATAGGGAGGTATTTCTGGTGATGAGGCTCTCGAACAAGCTTTTGAACTCCGGCCAAGCCTGAAAAGACCTGGAGAAGGTTGGTATTTTAATGGGGGGAAGCTTTAATTCCGCCGTTGGCGCCCCTGTTCCTCCAATTGACCCGTTGAACGAACTGTGGCCCAGCGGGTTTGTCTCGATTTGCTTCAACTGTGACTTGAGTTCGGATGAATAGCTGCAGTATAATTCCTTCAGCCTATGGAAGGTTACTTCTTCCATGTACTTTGTTTTTATTTCGTCGTCGAACATACAGGGCAAAATCTCTGCTTTCAACCCGGCGAAAGCCAAGACGATCCTTGTCCCTGTTCAATTCTAGTAGAGATGCAGTCTCCACGTGACACCCCTGGATAGCTACTTTGGCACCCGCCAAGTAGTGAACCATTGCATGCAGCGGCATCCAGAGAAAGGTTGGCGCAAAGCTAATAACCTTGCTCGGAAAAACATTATTATGGACAATTTAATAAGTCTCGGATAAGGACCGGATAGCGGTGGAGACCCATGCTAAATAAGGCCAAGACCGGATGCCGGTTGTAGTGCCGATGATGATGATTATAGATCGCCGACACTGCTTGAACCTGATGACGGTACGAACGTACCGAGGTGCCAACGTCGGCTCGGATCACTATCTTGTTGGTGTAGTTTTCCGAGTGCGGATTGCCTTACGCATTGAATCCGCGGATCAGTTTCGGATCAACACGGCTGCCTTACGCAATGAGAACACCAGTAACACCTTTGGTCATGCATTGGGAGCCGCCTCCGAAGACCTCGACGGAGGGAGAGTAAGTCCTGGGGCCAGAATGCCGGGCGTAGAAGAGAAATGGACACGCCTTAAGAATACTGTCATTAGTACTGCCAACTCCAACTTAGGCAGTAGTCGTAGAGATCGGAGTGATTGGTTTGATGATGAGTGCAAACTAGCGATTGAACGTAACAATTCTGCATACCGGGTAACGAACCAGTCTCATAGGACGCTGGTACGTGAGGAGAAATACAAAGAGCTCAGAAGATTTGAAAAAAGACTGCTCAGACAAAAGAAAAGTGCCTGGGAAAAGAGTCTAGTCTGTGAAATAGAGAAAAGCAGAGAGCGACGTCCGCAGCAGGCGCGAAGTTCTACCAAATAATCAGCAGTATGACGCGGTACACACCACGCTGCACTTACTGCAAGGATAAAGAGGGTAATCTGAATACCGATCCTGGAGGCATTCTGGAGCGATGGAAGTGCACTTCAATGAATTGCTTAATGGTCAGCTCACAGCAGAATTGGAGGCTCCACCAATGCAAGATCAAGACCATATGCTGCCGCCACCAAGCATTGAGGAAACATTAAAAGCTGTAAGACAGCTCAAATCAAATAAAGCCCCCGGAGCTGATGGCATACCAGCTGAGCTGATCAAACAAGGAGGGACAGCGTTACATCACGCAATTCATGAGATCGTGGCGTACGTATGGGAGCAAGAGGAGATGCCGGAAGATTGGCGTCGTGGTATCATTTGCCCCATACATAAGAAGTGAGATATCATACTGTGCAGCAACTATAGGGGTATAACATTCCTGAGTACCGCCTATAAGATAATCTCCACTATCCTACAAGATTGGATAACTCCATACGCTAAAGTCATCATTGGTCAATATCAAGGTGGCTTCATCCCAGGCAAATCAGCGATTGATAAGATATTCACCCCTAGACAGGCGATGGAAAAATGTCTGGAATTTAAGATTCCATTATATCATCTATTTATAGACTTTAAGGCCGTCTACGACACCATAACCAGGGTAGAACTATATAATGCCATGAGAGAGTTCGGTATTCCAAACAAATTGATACAGCTTTGTAGGTTGACGATGACCAACGTAACTAGTCAAGTAAATATAGCGAGATTGCTGACCAAACCAATAAACATCTTTAATGGACTCCGACAAGGGGACGGTCTGGCCTGCCTCCTCTTCAATCTGGGGTTGGAGAAAGCAATCCGCGACTCTGGATTTACAGATAGAGGGACTATTGTCACCAAGTCCTGCCAGATACTTGCCTACGCAGATGACATCGACGTCATCGGTAGATCCGATTCGGCTGTACAGGACTCCTTCACCCAGATCGAACAAGCGGCACAAAAACTGGGACTGCACATTAATGAGGAAAAGAACAAAGTACATGGTGGCAACTTCTGCGAAGAGAAGACCTAACGTTGGTCAAACTATCAGGGTAGCGGAGCACGAATTTGAAGTAGTGCAATCCTTTAACTACCTTGGGTCAATAGTATCAGCCGATAACAATATGGAAGAAGAAATACGCGAACGGCTGATCAAATCCAACAAAGCCTACTATGATCTATTAAGGCTGTTTAAATCCCGATTTGATGATCCCGAAATTTATCCAGAACATCCAAGCTACTACTGTACAAGACCATGGACTTACCAGCACTCATGTATGGATCCGAGACCTGGGTGCTCAATAAAAGGCACTCTGAATTCTTAGCCGCATTCGGGAGGAAGGTTTTAAGGAGAATTGTTGGCCTCATATGTGAGGGAGGACGATTCCGGAGTCGGTACAACCATGAGTTGTACACGATCTACCTTGAAGTTAATGTTGTAAGAAAAATCGAACTCGGTAGACTCCGGTGGGTGGGAGACCTAGCTCGAATGAGCGAAGAGGAGCCTGCCCGGAAAAGACTTTGGTAGGGCGTATGGAAGGCGACAGCGCGGCAGACCTTGTCTGCGATGGAGGGATGGCGTAAACCAAGACGCCCAGAGCCTGAGAGTGCCAAACTGGATGACATGGGCTCGAAATCGGGACCAGTGGAGAGACTTGTTAAATAAGGTCTTCGCCTCTCCACTGGTCTCGATTTCGAGCCGATGTCATCCAGTTTGGCACTCCAATGGGCACGACGATGATGATTCATCTATATAATAAATTGTAAAATCCAAACAATCATATTTCTGTATCCTAGTTTCAAGGTAGTTTTTATATGAATTTATAGCTTGTATTAAGCCTCTGGCGCAAGACTAATGACCTTGCCCGGAAAAAACAAATCATTATGGAAAATTTAACAAGCACCAGGACTTGCTAAATAAGGCCAAGACCAGTTCCCGTTTGTAGTGCCGTTGATGATGATTAAGCTGAATAAATGGGGACTTTGTGGAGTTGTATTCACCAGTGCGCCAGCACGGACGCGGTTCTGTAAAAACACCACAGATTGTTCACTGAAAATAGTTCCCCCAAACACTGTTCTCCACACGAAGAAAAATGAAACGCACTGTTTTTGTTCGTAATTGATTTCTTTATTGATCGTGGACTTTATTCGAAAGATGTTATGTACTTGACATTCAATACAAACATTGACTGGTTACACCACTGTACTTGAAATTATTTCGTTCGTGAAATTAAATGTTCTTTTACTTAATTCGAAACTCGTGGTTGTTTAATAGTTAATTAAATGTTCGTTTATTTAATTCGAAACTCTTTACAAGCTTTCATCCAGTATTGATCGCACTCCGTCACTGTTAGAATAAGATTACACTCATGCGCACACTCTGGGGGTTGAAATTTGACTCTACTAAAAATTGACTTTATCACGAAACTCACACTCAAAACCGTGTGTGTCTGTACCCGACGAGGGATGAAATTTGACTCTCGCGTGTGTGTAAAATCTGACTCCCTGTGCCATTCGACGAATCATACCGCCAGTCGCAACTCGAGTGGATTTGCCTGCTATGGTGAAAAACGATTTTCATCCTCTATCTACCCGGCAGCCAATGAGAATGTGATTTGGGTTTCACTGGAAGTGTTTGTCCGTACATTGGAAGCAAGGACAGCGAAAAATGCATTGAATAAGAAGAGAAATCAACCAGGCAGCTGTTCAAATAAATGATCGTGCACCAAGGCTGAAAGCATTGCTATCGTAAACGATAGCGGGTATTGCCGGAGGCAGAAATAGATTTTGGGATATTGTATATACAATATCAAAGGCAAGCGCTAAAATGGGTATTTGTTTGGTTAGGCGGACGAAACATAGGACGTGACCGTTGCTAGGTTGTTTAGGGTAAACAAATTATGGTCACGTCCAATTCGATGTTCGTTTATCTCTTATGCAACCGATCCGGGATAATTAGGCTGCAGCTGTATAAGCAAGCGATTTGCCATGGCTTGATCGTGGGACCAACGGTTACTAGAGAAAAGTAAATACAGTGGGATTGCTGTGTATATGATAGGCATGGACGCCGACAAGAGGACCCGGGTAGATTCTCTAATGGTTTGTAAAGGTCATGGGTGCCGGCGAGAGGAACCGAAATGCTTTGGGAAGAAAGCAATGCTGCCCGATGCAGCGGCAAGGTGATGATCTTGCCGTGGGTTTATGTTTCAGTTTAGAAATGGTTGAAGGAGAGCTTTGTACTGCTCGTATACAGGTAAGAGGATTGTCTTTATTGGGTGAGGAATGGGGAGTTGAATTAAAGGAAATGGGTGGTTCTTTGGATATGCTTAAAGAACCCCCACATCACACCCCCAGTGACGTAGTCACGAAATAGGTAAAGGGTGTTGAGGAGTTTGGTGTTCGGTACGGTGGGTTCACAAAAATAAGTCGAGTTCTTTTTATCATCCGCGGTGCGCACCCTTATCTAAAACAAATTGATGTCGAGTCAGTAACAACAACTTTTAAATCAATGCCAAAATATATTTTCGAGTGAATAAATCGTGTCATGAATGTACCTTTAAATTAACTCGTCTAATCTCCATTAAATTAAAATAAAAGAAACATTTCCTCCAAAGTAACATACCAGTGTTTCATTAACGATAGTGCCAAGCAATAAAATAAAAGCCGAATTAATAACATTACACGTGTGTTTTATTTCCTTTACTTCGGAAGTCGACGGGACAATTGGTGAGTGTCATCGAGGAGTAAAAAGGACGATGGGAGAGGAAGTGAACCAGTGCCCTACGCCGGCGCAATATTTCCTCCCCACAACTCTGCCCCCACCAAATGAGAATTGTACGCGTACAGGTTCAAATCCTCCTGGAACAACCTGGTCAGTGCAAGACTTCATGATGACAAGATGTGTCCGATTACTCAGACGTACTATCGCGCACAGCCAGAGGAAGGCGTCTATTTGGGCCTACGTTCACCATAGACCAAGTGTATTTGAATTTCTACATGATGAGGCTGACCAAAAAAAAAAGTTTCTCGCGAAACGTATTTTTTTTTCAAATTTTAATTTTCATAAAAATTTTGCACAGTCAGTGCGTTGCTAGACGGTGTGTCGCTTCACGTTTCAATTTGTCAATGCTTCAGTTTCACAAATGTCAAAAACAAATGTAAACATCATTTGACGTTTGAAAGTTGATCCCAGTCCTGGTGTAGAAGGCAACAAAAAAAAATTTTAATATCGGGTTTTCCAATAGGGACTTGACAACTTCTTTTTAAAATAAAACGCAAACCATTTGAGATATTTCAAAAACTTTATTATCGGCTTGAAGTACAATCAAAACATTTATGAATGGAACACGACTTCGTTCATATGGCCACCGCGGGCACGTTTGCAGCGGTCGATTCGTTGGACCCAATTTTCGATGACTCGGCCACACATTTCGGCCGAAATGGCTGCTATTTCGCGTTCAATGTTGGCTCTGAGCTCTTCGAACGTCGTCGGCTTGTTGGCATAGACCAATGACTTGGCGTAGCCCCAAAGAAAATAGTCGAGAGGCGTTAAATCGCACGAACGAGGCGGCCAACCGACTGGTCCATTTCTTGAGATAACACGCTCATCAAACTTACTCTTCAATAAATCGATTGTATCGTCTGCTGTGTGGCTTGTGGCACCGTCCTGTTGAAACCACATATCCCAAGTCCATATCTTCCAATTCGGGCCAAAAATAATCGGTAATCATGGCGCGATAACGATGGCCATTCACAGTGACGTGACAATCGTTATCGTCGATGAAAAAATATGGCCCAATGTCGCCGCCGGCATGCAAACCGCACCAAACAGTTATTTTTTGTGGATAAAGTGGTGATTCATGAAGCACATGTGGATTTTCACCCGACCAATAACGCATGTTTTGCTTATTGACGAACCCATTGAGCCAAAAATGAGTTTCGTCACTGAAGATGATTGTGCGATGAAATGAAAGTCATCTTGGCGCATCTTTTTCAGAGCCCAATCGGAGAACGTACGTCGCTTCAAATGGTCCATCGGCTTCAATTCTTGAGTCAGCTTGATCTTGTATGGGTGTAAACCAAGATCCTTATGCAAAATTCACCATAAAGTGGTCTGGGCGATGCCCAATTCTTGAGAACGCCGTGGAATTGACTGATTTGGATCGTTTGCTACGGACGCCTAAACGGCAGCGATATTTTCGACACTTCGACCAACCCGTTGTCTCACTGGCACGACAACATCACACAACGAATATGTAGACTCAAATTTTTGCACTAAGCTTGTTATTGTCTGTCTACTAGGGCGAGAATTACGACCGAAAATTGGAGTTAACGCTCTTAAAGTTGCGGCCACCGACTCCAAATGTCGGTAGTCTATTTTTATTATTTGCAGGGGTTGTTCGTTCGTGTACGTAACCATGATGAAAATGTTGAACTTACTGAATAAATTGACTGTGACAGTTCGATGATTAGTGAAAGAGTGCATTCACAAATTAAATTCAAAGTTGTCAAGTCCCTATTGGAAAACCCTTTATATACCGCTATACCAGGATTGGTAAGTTGAAGCAACGCTCATTGAATTTGTATTTTATTAGTCGATGTTTATCTAAAATTAAGGAAAAAACAACTAAAAATTTGTGTGTACAATATATATATATATATGTAGTTTCATTGCTATTGAATAACTTGTAACATTTCTGACAAACATACATCTGATAACATAGATAAAATTCGATATAAATATATATATACATATATATATATATATATATATATATATATATATATATATATATATATATATATATATATATATATATATATATATATATATATGTATATATATAATTATAATTAGCATTATATTTATACAAGACAATAAGTAAACTTTGGAATGAACAGTTACAACTGTAGATATAATAAACATTTGGACTTAAGTCTATATAGATGGAAGTTTCCAGTTCTTCTTTAAACTCAAATTAAAATATAATAATAGTGTAACCTCACTTTGTAACATATACGAGTATAAGTAGCTTTACCGGTCATAGGTTCTACTGCAAATATATCTATGGACTAATGCTATTTTTCAAGCTTACTAATATTTTGGAATCAAAAGCCCTTTAAGCATATCGAAACTATTGCCGTCTGGTTGGACACTTTCAATGCCTTTTTGGGTTTTTATTTTTAAGTAACCGTAGTCATCTATACCCGTAATAGTGGCACGACTTTTTACGCCTTCCTGATCCTGATATTCGATCTCTTGTTGCCTGCAAAGTACAAAGGTTTTATTATATTTGAGTACGAAAAAAAGTTAATAAAGATCTACGTTGCCAATCGAAATTTTGGACACTGAAATTATTACAGTTCAATTTCTCTTAATTACATTAACAATTCCAATAACTACTTCTTCGACTAAAGATATCAAAAGAACTGTGAAACATTTTTGAAAATTTGCTTCGAAAAAAAAGTGTTAATGTGAGGTTTATGAAAAAGTATTCGGCGTTTTTCTGTTTGCTTGATTTTAAAGTGTAATAATGATTAGTTTCACCTTTCAACTGTCTTTATTTGACTATGATCATATGCGAGGGGATGGGAGCGAACATACAGGGCAAAGTTGCTGATTGCTTTCAACCCGGCGAAGGCCAGGACGATTCTTGTCTCTGTTCAATCCAAGTTGACATGCAGTCTCTAGGTGACACCCCTGGATAGCTACCTGGCACCCGCCAAGTAGTGAACCAATGCAAGCAAAAATGAATTATTATGGCAAATTTAACAAGCCTCGGATATTGACCGGATATACGACGACGACCACGGAAACGAAAATGGCTAAACGATTTGAGAATTTTCTCATGGAACGTACGCTCACTATACAGAGCTCGAGCTGCACAGCAGCTAGCCGATGCCCTGTCCGAATATAAGGCTGACATAACAGCATTACAAGAAATTAGATGGACGGGGATTTTTTTTTTATTAGACTTCTCTCGGGAGAGGCGATCCTATAGCGTCGACATGGCGCCCCGAGATGCTACCAAATAACTGTTGCAATTCTTTTTGAATAGTTGCAGGATGTAACGCTCCGGGAACACTCGCGTGGGAAGGGAGTTCTACAGCTTCCCCGCTCTGTAACGGAACGAGTTCTGATGCAGGGATGTTCGTGCCGTCGAGAGATGAACCACAAACTGGTGCGATCCGTCGGATTGTCATGCGGAGCGCATATAAGCCAAATTGCGTGGAACAATACCACGAATCTCCGAAGATTTGAGAATTTTCTCATGGAACGTGATAATATCTGTAAAACAGACAGAGTCGGCTACGCGCCTTCGATGTGATAGCGACTGTAGCCCCGACGTCAGCACCGAGTCCCCGATCAGGCCGATCGCTCGTCTCTGTATGCTCTCAAGTAGGTCGAGGGCATGTTTCGGAGCCGAGCTCCAAACATGAGAGCAATATTCGAACGTGGGTCTAATTTGGGATTCATATAGGAGAAGTTGGGCCGGAGTAAAATATTTCTTGGCTCTGAAAAGATAGCTCAGCTTCCTGAGGCTGACCTGGCGATGCTCGACACGTGTTTATGCCATGATACATTCCCACAGACCGCGACACCGTGCAATTTCGAGCCTTCCCCAGCCTCGAGGGCCCGGCCATTCATCATCAGCTGTGGAACCGATGATCCACTTTGCTTTGTGAATGTTGTTTATTGTGTCTTCGCTGCATTGAAGTCGACGAGAATGGCCCATCCCCGCTGCAGGACCCTATCTAGATCCTGACTCAGAGAGTCAATCTGTCTACATCTCAGCTGATGCGATGCAGATGCACCAATCGGACGAACACTCGAGAAGGAGGAAACAAGCTTACTATAATCCGCAAAACTGAACACTTTTTTATCCGTTGTCTCCAACAAATCATTTATGTGAAGCAAAAACAAGGTTGGAGCCAAAATAGAACCTCGTGGTTCCATTCAAAGGAGCGAGTATGACATTTATTACAGCTGTCATGCAAAACACCATGTGCTCGGGGTAGATTTTCTAGTCAGCCCAAAACTGAAGCCCGCCATTATCGGCTTTATTGCAATTAACGAAAGGCTATGCACTCTTCTCGTGCGAGGCAAGTTTAAGAACATAAGCCTCATAAACGTTCACGGAGCTATAGACAAGTCCCCTGACGACGAAAAAGAAGAATACTACGAGAACGTCGAACGGGCCCTCAATGGCTGCCCAAGATACGATGTGAAAATCGTTGTTGGTGATTTAAATGCAAAAATAGGTCGGGAACCGGTTTTCAGGCACTACGCAGGTTCCCATAGTTTGCATGAGAATCCTAATGACAATGGACTACGAGTCATCGAACTGGCACCATCAAAAACGTTGTCGTTGCGAGTACAAGGTTTCCGCGTAAAGATATCCACAAAGCCACCTGGGTATCACCTGGTGGAGCCACTCGCAACCAAATTGACCAGGTGTTGATAGATCGCCGCCACTCCTCGAGCCTGATGACGGTACGAACGTACCGAGGTGCCAACGTCGACTCGGATCACTATCTTGTTGGTACAGTTTTCCGAGCACGGATTGCCTTACGGAAATGTATTGCATCCGCGGATCAGGTTCGAATCAACACAGCTGCCTTACGTAATGAGAATACCAGTAACACCTTTGGTCATGCGTTAAGACTCGCCCTCGAAGAGCTCGACGGAGGCCAGAATGCCGGGCGTAGAAAAGAAATGGACACGCCTTAAGAATACTGTCATTAGTACTGACAACTCCATCAAACCTTGTCTGTGAAATAGACAAAAGTAGAGAGCGAGGTCCACACCAGGCGCGGAAGTTCTACCAAATAATCAGCAGTATGACGCGGTACACACCACGCTGCACTTACTGCAAGGATAAAGAGGGTAATCTGATCACCGATCCTGAACGCATTCTGGAGCGATGGGAAGTACACTTCAATGAATTGCTTAATGGTCAGCTCACAGAAGAATTGGGGGCTTCACCAATGCAAGATCAAGACCAAATGCTACCGCCACAAAGCATTGAGGAAACATTAAAAGCCATAAGACAGCTCAAATCAAATAAAGCCCCTGGAGCTGATGGCATACCAGCTGAGCTGATCAAACAAGGAGGGGCAGCGTTACATCACACAATTCATGAGATCGTGGTGCACGTATGGGAGCAAGAGGAGATGCCGGAAGATTGGCGTCGCGGTATAATTTGCCCCATACATAAGAAAGGAGATCACACTGTGCAGCAACTATAGGGGTATAACATTCCTGAGTACCGCCTATAAGATAATCTCCACTATCCTACAAGATTGGATAGCCCCATACGCTAAAGCCATCATTGGTCAATATCAGAGTGGCTTCATCCCAGGCAAACCAGCGATTGACCAGATATTCATCCTTAGGCAGGAGATGGAAAAGCTACTGGAATTTAAGATTCCATTACATCATGTATTTATAGACTTTAAGGCCACCTATGACAGCATACCAAGGATAGAACTATATAATGCCATGAGAGAGTTCGCCATTCCAAACAAATTGATACGACTTTGTAGGTTGACGATGGCTAACATAACTAGTCAAGTAAAAATAGTGGGATTGATGTCCAAACCAATAAACATCTTTAATAGACTCCGACAAGGGGACGGTCTGGCCTGTCTCCTCTTCAATCTGGGGTTGGAGAAAGCAATCCGTGACTCTGGATTTACAGATAGATGGACTATTGTCACCAAGTCCTGCCAGATACTTCCCTACGCAGATGACATCGACGTCATCGGTAGATCCGATTCGGATGTACAGGACTCCTTCACCCAGATTGAGCAGGTGGCACAAAACTGGGAGTGCACATTAATGAGGGAAAAACTAAGTACGTGGTGGCAACTTCTGCGAAGAGAAGACCTAACATTGGTCAAACTATCAGGGTAGTGGAGCACGAATGTGAAGTAGTGTAATCCTTTAACTACCTTGGGTCAATAGTATCAGCCGATAACGATATGGAAGAAGAAACACACGAACGGCTGATCAAATCCAACAAAGCCTACTATGTTCTATCAAGGCTCTTTAAATCCCGAAATTTATCCAGAACATCCAAGCTAATACTGTACAAGACCATGGTCTTACCAGTACTCATGTATGGATCCGAGACCTGGGTGCTCAATAAAAGGCACTCTGAACTCTTAGCCGCGTTCGAGAGGAAGGTCTTAGACTCCGGTGCGCGGGACACCTAGCTCGAATGAGCGAAGAGGAGCCTGCCCGGAAAGTCCTTTGTGGCAGGATGTAGGGAAGGAGACAGCGCGGCAGACCTTCTCTGCGATGGAGGGATGGCGTAGACCAGGACGCCCAGAGCCTGGCAGTGTCAAACTGGATGACATAGGCTCGAAATCGGGACTGGTGGAGAGATTTGTTAAATAAGGCCAAGACCGGATCCCGGTTGTAGTGCCGATGATGATGATGATGATGATCACATGCAATACAAAACAAAATCCAAGCACATCAAGCACCAAGATCAATACTGCCTGAAATGGACACTAGATTCCACAATTTGCCATAATTTTATAGGAATCAAAAATAAATTTACGTACAGCCTATAGGAAAGAGATGGGCACGTTAGGTTGCACTTTTGGTCTAATTGTGGTGTAATGACAGACTTCAGTCTACTACCATGGTAGTATAGCGTTTTACGACGATAAAATGAAGAATGCATGAAGGTTGTTTATTGATGAGATGGGCTTTTTCAGTGGACATATGCCATTTTATATCATCGAACTTGCTGCTCAAAGCACAAGCTTTCTGGCATACAGAATCAAATCATGTTGGCACTTTATTCTCCTTTCCTATCAATTCCCTTGTTCTATTTGATGTCCATGCTGATCCTTTGATCTCATAGGGGTATTAATTGCTTGCATATTATTAATTAAAAAAAAGTGAGTCTATGTTTTAATTTGAGGATTTAATGTCTTGCGACTTAGTTCTTAATGGGTTTCACTGCTCCTTCTTGTATACTATCAATCACATTCAGTGATGCTTTTAAGGCACTTGACCAAACATGAACAAATATTCGTTTTATAGATTGTAGCCGGATTGGAAGGGGTAAGGAGTTGCTTACATCTTTTAACAAACCATACATTTGGTTAGCCTTTCACAGCTTCAAAAGGTTACCGATACAATTAATGTCGAATTAATTCAAGTGCCAACAATGGAAACTTCATTGGCCTCGACAATGCAAAATCCATTCATAGACGATTTGTAGCGTTTAGAGATGATAGAGAAGAACGTATTTCGCACCTGCACTGTGAAAAAGATTAGAATTCAAGCATCAATGCGTCAGGCCGCCTGTTTACGATGATTTTTTAAGTCGCTACTGTGGATTGCTGCGGTAATATTATGCTACACGGCTCATATGATTTCTTTTTCGATTCCCATTTGGAGCTGCATTCTTCACTATGGTTGCATGTGTATGTACTCCATCGGAATCGCCGTACGTCTACGCTGGGTGTATTTGGTGTTAAATGAATGATGAATTTCAATCCGTTAAGTAATCTCCATTAGCATATTGTTTTGAGGTGGGATTTCAATGAATTGAGAATACCATGCCATATATTCGGCCCATACTGGAGCTGAATTTCCTTTTTGACCCAGCCCATCAAAATCAGTTTTCTATGTTCTTTATAGGATCCAATAATAAGCAATTAAACTGTCCGTAGCAAGTGTTCCAGTGGATTTTAGGCCCAACGCTGCTAGTCTATCGTCCATAAGTTTTATCACTGTCGCCACTTAACTAAACTTGATTAATACATCACACCTTCCTAAATATTACCCCTCGATACCTATTAATCGGAAACTGTGTTACAGATTACTTAATAAATTAAGCAAGTCTTCCAGTGGATTTTAGGCCCAACTCTACTAGTCTATCGTCCCTAAGTCTTATCACTGTCGCCACTTGATTAATACATCATCATCATCGGCACTACAACCGCGATCCGGTCTTGGCCTTATTTAGTAAGTCTCGAGGGTTGGTAAATTTTCCATAATAATTTATTTTTACGGGCAAGGTTATTAGCCTTGCGCCAAATGGAGAAATGTTACTGGCCCGAAATCAAGAACCATTGTAAATTGTTCAATAAAAGATGTACCGCATGCCTATTTGGCAAATATGAAAGAAACCCCACAAAGTCACCTTTTAGAGATTTCGAAATTCCCGAAAGACCAGACTTTATACACGCTGATCTATATTTCAACGATAAGAATAGCTATCTCGTAATGATTGATAAATTTTCTAAATACATAGTTATTAGAGACTGCGACACACGCGAGTTAATATTCCTAAATATGAATCTAAATATTAATACTTCACACCTTCCAAAATATTACCCCTCGATACCCATTGATCGGAGACTGTGTAACAGACTACTTAATAAATTAAGCAAGTCTTCCAGTGGATTTTAGGCCCAACGCTACTAGTCTATCGTCCATAAGTTTTATCACTGTCGCCACTTAACTAAACTTGATTAATACATCACACCTTCCTAATTTATATTACCCCTCGATACCCATTAATCGGAGACTGTGTAACAGATTACTTAATAAATTAATTTCAGACGTACCGATAAACTAGAAAAATCGTTCTTTAGCCAAACGAAACGGGAGTGGAACATTTTGTCGGATGTGTTTCCTAGTCATTGTAATTTTCAAATATTCAAAACCAATGGGCGTCCATATATCCATTCCTATGTACTCATTGTTTTTCCACCTGAACTATGCGCTGATACTTAAAAGTGTCATCCAATTCCAATTGTGCTCGCGTATTATTAGGTGGCGCAAGACTAATGACCTTGCCCGGAAAAAAATCATTATGGAAAATTTAACAAGCCTCAGGACTTGCTAAACAAGGCCAAGACCGGTTCCCGGTTGTTGTGCCGATGATGATGATGATGATGATTATTAGGTGAGCAACTAAGTTCTCGCTGTCCTTTTATGAAAATGAAACTTTATCGTGGATAAATGGTTACAATTAAATCACTCGAAGTATTGCCCATCGTTAGCTACAACTTTTTCCCACCTTCCCGGCAGAGCTCGAATACCGAAACGCTTACCTTAAGCGCTCATGCCTCATCTGATCCTGTTACTATTGCTAACTTCTTCGCAACTCACTTCAATCAGTCATTCACTAATGACTCCTTTGTTCCTGACTCGTCATACTTCAAGTTCCTATCTAACTTTTCCCCCAGGCCCCTCCCCTACAATACCTTTGATCCGACCTTAATTGAATCCAAGCTACTGGAACTCAAAGACGAGTTTACACCGGGCCCAGATGGAATTCCTGCAATCCTCCTCAAGAAATGCTCATCCATTCTCTCTGTTGCCCTCTCATTGATCCTCAATTTTCATTCTCTCAAGGCATATTCTCCCACATTTGGAAAACCCCCTTCATCACCCCCATTCACTACTGCTAACTTCTTCGCAACTCACTTCAATCAGTCCTTCACTAATGACTCTTTTGTTCCTGACTCGTCATACTTCAACTACCTACCTAACTTTTCCCTCAGGCCCCTCCTCTACAACTCCTTTGATCCGACCTTAATTGAATCCAAGCTACTGGAACTCAAAGACGAGTTTACACCGGGCCCTGATGGAATTCCTGCGATCCTCCTCAAGAAATGCTCATCCATTCTCTCTGCCCTCTCATTGATCCTCAATTTTCATTCTCTCAAGGCATATTCTCCCACATTTGGAAAACCTCCTTCATCACCCCCATTCACTATTGCTAACTTCTTCGCAACTTACTTCAATCAGTCATTCACTAATGACTGCTTTGTTCCTGACCCGTCATACTTCAACTACCTACCTAACTTTTCCCTCAGGCCCCTCCTCTACAACTCCTTTGAACCGACCTTAATTGAATCCAAGCTACTGGAACTTAAAGACGAGTTTACACCGGGCCCTGATGGAATTCCTGCAATCCTCCTCAAGAAATGCTCATCCATTCTCTCTGTTCCCCTCTCACTGATCCTCAATCTCTCATTCTCTCAAGGCGTATTCTCCCACATTTGGGAAACCTCCTTCATCACCCCCACCCACAAGAAGGGTCCCAAAAATGATGTCGCAAATTACCGCCCATCGCCAAACTGTCCCACTTACCCAAGATTCTCAAAAGCATTCTATACGAGTATTGCAAATCTTTTATTTCATCTAGACAACATCGTTTTCTCAATGGCCGATCAACTACAACCAACATCGTTGCGTTCACTTCCTCTACACTCTCAGCACTAGAGCACGGTAACGATGTCGATATGGTCACGACCGACCTCATTAAAGCATTCGACAAAATCTCCCACAATCTAATCCTCTTCAAATTATCCGCCCTCGGCTTCGAACCTGGATTGCTGAAATGGGTTTCTTCTTATCTAAACGATAGACTGTATTCCATTCGGTTCAGGTCCATGATATCCAACCCTCAAGGTAGCCACCTGGGTCCTCTTCTATTTATACTTGCCACTAACGATATTGATAAAGTCATTAAGAATTCCAGCTTGCCCCTATACGCTGATGATACCAAGTTATACAAGATCATCGAGTCACCACTTTTTTCTGCACTGCTGCAATTGATCTTGACAGCTTCTCGACTTGGTCTGACAAAAAGCGCCAAATGTCAAACTTTAACCATTTCCCGTAAGCGTATTCACTCATCCTCACGTTTCTATAACCTTCATAACCAACCCTTGACCATTGTCCAATGTATTCGAGATCTTGGAATCATTTGCGACAGTGAGCTTAACATCCTTTCTCACATTGATGAGACGATCCGGAAAGCCAATTCTGTCCTCAGATTCGTGAAACGATGATCTAAGGAATTCTCCCACCCATACATTATTCAATCCCTTTACCTTACCCACGTCCGTCCACTGCTTGAATATGCTAGCCAGGTCATCATCATCATCATCGGCACTACAACCGGGAACCGGTCTTGGCCTTATATAGCAAGTCTCTCCATCGGTATCCGGTCCTTATCCATCATCATCATCGGCACTACAACCGGGGACCGGTCTTGGCCTTATTTAGCAAGTCCTGAAGCTTGTTAAATTTTCCATAATGATTTGTTTTTTTCTGGGCAAGGTCATTAGTCTTGCGCCAGAGGCTCCCCGACGGGGAATCGAACCCCAGTCTCCCGCGTGACAGGCGGGTATACTAACCACTATACTATCGAGGAGCCAGTCCTTATCCAAGACTTGTTAAATTGTCCATAATAATTTGTTTTTCCGGGCAAAGTTATTAGCCTTGCGCCAACCTTTCTCAGGATGTCGCTGCATACATTGATTCACTACTTGGCGAGTGCCCAAGTAGCTATCCAGTATTGTCACGTGGAGACTACATGTCAACTTGGATTAAACAGGACAAGGATCGTTCTGGCCTTCGCCGGGTTGAAAGCAGAGACTTTGCCCTGTATGTTCGTTCCCACCCCCTGTGCTAGCCAGGTATGGTCTCATCACAAAATCCATATCTGTAGAATAGAAAGTATTCAACCTTCGTTTGGTTCGCTCTCCGGGGGCTAGGATGGGAAAACCCCTTAATCCTTCCCCCGTACATTAACCGCTTGAAATTAATCAACCTCAGAAGCCTTGAGGAGCGCAGGGTCGTGGCTGGCATAATGTTCATTCATCGGGTCCTCTCCGGCTCGGTCAACTGCGCCTGCCTCCTTAACTTAATTCTCTGAACAAAAGCCATTGAAATACGCGTAATCCCCCCCCCCCCCCCCCCCCCGAACCTCTTATAGTCTCAACGAACCCTTTTCGCGGATGCGGAGAAATGTCAACTCCAATTCCACCTTGTTCGACTTCGACCGCTCTACCCATACTCTAAAGCACCGCCTCCTAAACCATTCTCACCACCAATCTTAAGCGGCGCTTCTACATTTTACTATAACCTGCCCCCACCTCTCGCCCCTTCCCTCATTGCTTTTTAATGAGAACAAATAGTGCTATTCGGACTCTACTCGTTCGAAACCAACCATATGCCGCTGGTACGCTGATTTAAAACGTGGTCGTACGGAAACAAATGATGCGGAATGCTCTGGCCGTCAAAATGAAGCAGTGACTCAGGAAATCATTAAGCGAATCCTGAAAATCATGATGGAAGATCGAAAAGTGAAAGTGTGCTAGATAGCTCAGATCATGTAGATATCAATTGATAGTGATTTTACTACGAGGGTTGCCTTTTATATTTCGGGATTAGAGAACAAAAACAAATATTGATCATCGAAAATCACTTTATTGTTTTTCAAAATATTCCCCATGAAGATCTATACACTTTTGCATGCGTTTGAACCAATTGTCGAAGCACTTTTGCCACTCTGATTGAGGTATCTCCAACACATGCATTCTGAATGCAGCAACCGCTTCTTCAGGTGTCGAAAAACGTTGACCTCTCAGTTTGTTTTTTACGTACGGGAATAAAAAGAAGTCATTCGGTGCCAAGTCAGGACTATACGGCGGAGACCCATCAAATCGATGTTTTGGGTGTTCAAAAATGCAGTTGTCGCAGCCGATGTGTGAGAGCTCGCATTGTCGTGGTGAAGAGTGATCCGTCTTCGGCGGTTGGTTTTCCTGATTTCTTGGAAGACAACTGGCAAACAAATGGTTGTGTACCACTCAGAATTGACTGTTCTGCATTGTTCTAGTGGTACGGTTGCGACATGTCCAGTTTTTCCGAAAAAACAGGCGACCATTTGCTTGGAAGTGCTTCGTGCGCGAACAACTTTTGTTGGATTTGGCTCATCTTGAAACACCCAGACAGTCGACTGCTGTTTACTTTCGGGCTCATACGCGTAAATCCACGATTCATCACCTGTCACGATGTCATAGACGTGTTTCGAAGCACCGCGACCGTATTTTTTGAGCATTTCTTTCGACCAATTGACACGAGCCTTTTTTTGGGCGATTGACAAATTGTGTGGGATCCAACGCGAACAAGTTTTTTTGACAGTCAAATGTTTATGCAATATTGAATGTATGCTGGTCCCACTAACGCCTAAGGTTGTCTCAATCTCACGATAGGTCACATGACGATCTTCCAATATCAGTTCGCGCACAGCATCAATGGTTTTCGGAACAACAACTGATTTTGGACGACCTTCACGAAATTCATCTTGGAGTGAACTACGACCACGATTGAATTCACCATACCATCGATAAACACTGGTCCTTGGTGGAGCTTCATCGCCAAAAATTGAAATAAGTTCATCCATGCACTGTTGCTGAGTTAATCCACGCCGAAAGTAGTAAAAAATAATCGCACGAAAATGTTGAAGATTTAATTCCATTTTTGGGCCGAGATGAATCTTTTAAGTTACTGTAAACAACACAAATAGCGCTCGTATGTCAAAACGTTCTGAGTGCGTATAACCTCAAAAATGTCCAACTTTACGACAGAGCTGTCAATTGCCGGATTGCAACACTAGGGTTGCCAAATCCCGAAACATAAGAGCGAACCCTCGTATTTTGCATCAAAATTTGGCCATGAAAAAGCTTTGTTTCCAAATGGGTGCCGCGTAGGCTCACAATGGAACAAAAACAACAACGTATCGACGATTCAGAGCGCTGTTTGGCACTGTGTACTCAGACTAAAAAAGATTTTTTGCGTCGGTATGTGACTATGGATGAAACATGGTGTCACCATTTCACTCTGTAATCTTTTGTTTTTACACTAACGCATGCACAAAACGGTATTTTGAAGTACCCTTAAATGTCAGACACAGTGCGAGCGCAAGCAAATCGGCAGTCAACTGAGTGGAGGACAACGATGAAAGCCGGCTGAAGCGTCCGAAGACACAACAGTCTCCCGGCAAGGTAATGGTCTCTGTATTTTGGGATACGCAGGGCACAATATTAATCGACTACCTTGAAAAGGGAAAAACCATCAATAGCGAATATGCATGACATTGTTGGTACGTTTAAAGGACGAAATCGCTGAACAACGGCCACAAATGAAGAAGAAGAAGAAGAAAAAAAGTGATCTTTCACCAAGGCAATGCACCTGTCACAAGCCATTGAAATACACGAATTGCTTCTCCATCCACCGTATTCTGTAGATCTCGCCCATAGTGATTAGTGGCTATTTGCAGGTCTCAAAATGTTCCAGGGCAAGAGATTCGGCTCTAATATGAAGTCATCACTGCAACTGAGGGTTATTTTGAAGCTAAAGATAAATCATTCTACACACATGGTATAGTAAAGTTAGAAAAGCCTTGGGATGATTGTACCGCAGTTGAAGGAGCCTATGTTGATAAATAAAGAAGAATTGTACCAAACAAATTTTGTCTTAGTAGTTTCTCTCGGGGCTTATTGATTGATGAGTTATAATCTATAGAAGAATCATTAAAAAAAAAAATTGTTACATTTTTTCATTTGCAATCCTTACACCTTGTTGGATGTCTTGGACTTTAAGAGCTGTGGGGCTAATTTTTGTTTTATTGCACACAGTTGGTAATGAATGAGCTGCAGTGTGTTTTCGGCTTAATGTACGTAGGTTCAAATCAATATTTGGTGCTAGTGTAACAGTCGAACAATGAACTTATTATTCATTTCTGTAAAATTGTAGCAGGTTATGGAATCTGTTACAATTTCAAGATGTTTTGACAATGAGTGGGGTTGTAATGCCTTTGGGGTTTTTTTGAACAAAGTAATAATAACTTTAAATTTTTGACCAATAATATATGAGCACAATTATAATAAAGAGTTTAACTTACTCATGCAACCAATATTGATAGTATAATTGATAAAAATAGTTTATGTTGCCCATTTGAGCTTGATCAATGATTTTTTCTATTTCATTGAACACTAACGCCATCACCCGTTCATATCCTAGTGGTTGAATGTTTTCATTCATACTCCGATTATAATCTTCAATCAAGGAATTTATGCAGACCGTTGGCGTTTTGTTACTCAAGTTAAAGCCGGTTCCTATGTTGACAATGGCAATATCATTGCTAATAACTGTGGACACGAGTAATCCTCCAATTTTCGTGAAACCATTTACGTATATGTCGTTCGGCCATTTCACTCCAAGATCGATAAACTAGAAGGAGAAGAAGAACAATAATGATGATATTTTATTTTTATATTTATTTATTTATTTATTTATTCCTCCGCTTGAAAGAAACTTTGACGTGGTGCGGGGGCTTAAACTACAATTAATCACTCAGGCTATGGTGAGGGAAGCATACGCTTCCAGTAGGGCCACCCATGTAAGACAGACTAGCGAGGAGTAACACACAACGATCTACCACCCCTAATCCAGGGTGTTACGCGTCACCGTGCCCATTGGATGGTTTGCAGCCAGGGGTATACCGGCTGTATTATAACGGCGCCTCTCTGACACCAGGTCGAATCAGAGCAGTAAGCAGACCTTACCATATCAAAGAGGGGCTCTGATATGGCGGACTATTTGAAACCCTAAGACTCGTGGGAACAAAAATGAATAATCAATATACAAAAAACAATCTCACGAAAACCCCGGTAGGCGTAGGTGTGATGAGCCGGCATTACCATAAGGGAAGAAATCATCAAGAAAACACCGACTCGGCAAAAAAAAAAGAAGACGTAGGGAAAAACGGAAAAAGCGGGATATACGCATCGGCACGTGGAATATTTGAACTTATATAAACCAGACGCGATGCAGGCGGTCGTAGAAAACGCGAAACAATATAAAATGGACATCGTCGCGCTAGTTATGTTTCCGCGAGTGTTTTTCTCCCTTTTTAAAACAATCACCCCCAACAGTGAAGGAAACAAGTATTTAACAGCGGTTCTTAGCCGTTACAGATATCTAATGGTTGTCTTTGTCTTTGAACGGTTATTCACTTTAATCATTGACTCTACTATAATTAAGGCATTTCCTTTCATTTACTTATCAATAACAAATATAGTTCACAGTGTATCTTAGTAATTACATACATTTATTGTTTGCTTTACTCTTAATTCTCATACACTTTAATTATTGATTTAATTATTATCAAGGCACTTCCTTTCAACTACTTATCAACAACAATTATAGTTCACGGTATGTCATAGTATTTACATACATTTATTGTTCGCTTTACTCTTAATTCTCATGCACATTCATTGTTGATTTTATTATTACCAAGGCACTTCCTTTCAGTTACTTATCAATAACAAATATAGTTCAGCGTATGTCATAGTAATTACATACATTTATTACTCGTTTTACTCTTAATTCTCATACACATTAATTGTTGATTTTATTATTATCAAGGCACTTCCTATCAACTTCTTATCAGTAACCACTAGTTCCTCCTCAACCGCACTACCGAGCTTTTCATACAATTCATCTCTTTTCAGACCGCTCACCGAAGACGTTTTTGGCAACTCTCCTCAATCTTCCTGGATCCCAATCGCTACCAACCACTCGACTTTCAAGACTAACTACTTACCCATTACCTCCTGGGGGTCAACACTTTTCGATTCCCTCCGGGGTTAACACCTTTTGATTACCACCATGCAATTTAATTTCAATTGCCCCAATTTTCGATTGTTGGCCTCAGCTCGCAATCGCGATGTATCGCCGATCCAATCAATATTTCTTCATTGACTTCAACCTCTACGGTTGCGAACTGACGCAATTAATTTCTTTTATGTTTTGTATGCAATCAATTGCCTTTCCGTGATTTGTTAATTGTTCGGGAATATGCAATTGATTGCTTTTGTATTATTTGGTTATTGACTTTAAAATATGCAATTAATTGGTTTATCGTCCCGGGGGGTCGTCTGGGTTTATAATTGGATAGGTTTTCTTTTCGTTCGAGTGTGTCAATGATCTCTTGTATGTCATCTTTGGCTATGGCGTCATCGACACGCTTAACACGCTTCAGGAAGTCCGTCTCCCACATCAAGTAATTGAAACCAACGGGTTTACACTGGCGTGTGGAGGTATCGATACACATAACCTTGGAACCGGCTTCATCGTAAGCAAGAAGATTACGCCCCATGTAAAAGATGTGAAATTTATTAATGACCGAATGTCGGTGCTAAAAATACAGGGCCCATGGTACAATTATGTATTTATAAACGTACACGCCCCAACAGAATCTACGGACGAAGAAATGAAGGACACGTTCTACGGGACCCTAGAGGAGGTATTTGATGGGATCTCATGATTCGATGTTAAAATCCTCTTCGGGGACCTCAATGCGATAATTGGAAAGGAAGATATATGTTCCAACCAACTATAGGTAAAGAAAGCCTACACGATGTTTCAAATGATAATGGAATTCGAATTATCACGTTCGTAGAGTCAAAGGATCTGGGAGTAAAAAGCACGATGTTCAAGCACAAGCAAATTCACAAAGCCACATGGATATCAGCCGACGGCGTAACACTGAACCAAATAGACCACTTCCTCATAGACAAGACACCACTCGCATATCCTTGACGTAGGATCATATAGAGGAGCAGATTTCGACTCCGATCATCTTTTAGTGATGGGCAAAATCACGAGTCGGCTCGCAGCAAACCCACATGGGCAGTCACGGGAGACGAGCAAAAAGTTCGACGTTGATAAACTAAAAGACCTGCGCAAAAGGGCTGAATAAAAAGACGAACTAATGAATAGATTTAGCATTCTAGAGAATGGGAGCGGTGAGGAAGAGGAAGCCAACAATGTGGACACTAAATGGACATCGATCAGAGACACAATCAAACAAACAGCCCAAAAGGTATTAGGATTTAAGAAAACAATTAAGTCCAACAAATTGACGATGAGTGCAGGGCGAAGATCGAAGAACGTAAACGCCTCAGAGTGATCCACTTAGAAAGATATGATGAAGTCAACGCAGAAAGATACGCGACAATTCGGTGAGAGACAATGAGACTCTTCAAACGCAAAGAAACGCGAATGGGAGACGACTCGGATCGAAAAAATCCTAGAAAATTTCAGAGCAAAGAACATCAGAGGTATGTATGCCGGCATAACTTCAATTAGAAATGGCTACCGAGGGAGAGCCAAGATAATTCGAGACGCAAACGGCTGTCTCGTCACAGAAACAAACAATATCATGACAAGATGGAAGCAGTGCTTTGAAAACCTGCTCAATGTGCGCATCCATCAACCACAAATAACCGCATCAGACATACATACAACCGAGCCTCAGATCCCAGCGCCCTCTTTCATCAAAGTTGTAGACGCAATAAATCGATTGAAAAGAAACAAGGATCCCGGAGTCGACTGCATACCGGCAGAGCTTGTTAAGCATGGAGGAGAGGCAACCGGTCGAAAGATCCACCAGCTCATCAAAACAATATGGGTTAAGGAAGTCACTCCGGCAGAATGGAAAACAGGCGACAGATCTGACTGCGAAAACTACATAGGAGTATCATTGCTCCCAACCACATACAAAATACTAACAAATGTCATACTGGCGAGAATCGCACCGTACGCAGAAGAAATATCGGGAGACTACCTATGCGGATTCCGTAGGAACCAGTCAACAGGCGATCATATGTTCACAGTAAGGCAACTGCTGGAAAAGAAGTGGGAATACGGAGAGACGGTTCACCAACTGTTCGTTGACTTCAAAAAAGCCTACGACTCAGTCGCAAGGCAAAGACTCTACCATATTGTAGTTAAGCTGGGAATCCCGAAAAAATATGCCGCCCTCATTCAAATTTGCAGGAATGAATAGAAAGGGCGAGTTAGAATAGAAAACCACCTCTCAGAACAATTTGAAATCTGGGACGGACTAAAACAGGGAGATGGTCTATCACCGTGTCTTTTTAACCCTGTGCTCGAGTATGTCATCAGAAAGGTACAAGACGACAACAAGGCCGGATCATCCCTGAACGGGGCTCCACAAGTGCTCGCATATGCGGATGACATCGCCGTTTTGGGCGATAATCTAGAAACTGTAGATAAAAACAGTGAAATCATCATGCCAACGGCAGAAGAGGTGGGCCTAGAAATAAATGAAGATAAAACAAAATACATGATTACGGCGAGAGCAGGTGGACCTCAGGGAACACATATAACCGTCAGAGGCAAAATATTCGAAAAAGTTAAAGAGTATACATATCTGGGAACGATACTGAGGGCCAGTAACGAAATGTCGAAGAAAATTAACAAAAAACTGCATTCCGGCAACGCTAGTTGGCACGCAGTCAGTAAACTGCTGAAATCCAAACTGCTATCACGTAACAAAAAGCTCCGTGTATATAGAACCATAATCATGTCGATTGCTCTATACGGATGCGAAACATGGGCTCTCACAAAACGGGAAGAAAACAAATTCCACGTATTCGAGAATAAAGTTTTAAGGGGTATATTTGGAGGTAAATATGACGAGGAGGCAGGACAATGGAGGAAACTCCACAACCACGAACTGGAAGAACTATACCTATAATAGTAAGAGTAATCAGGTCGCGAAGATTAAGATGGGCCGGACATGTGGCGCGAATGGGCAACGGGAAAGAGACCAACAGGACAGCCGCGACGGAGATGGGAGGACAATGTTAGGTTTGACCTTGAGGAGATCGGATCGTTTGGTCAACCGTGGGAGGAGAGTGCACAGGACAGGGAGCGATGACGGAGTAGAGTCGGTGAGGTCATGAACTTCCGGGTTCCTACAGGTCAATAAATAGTAATAGTAATGAGTTCAAACGTATGCAATTTGGGCTAAAGGGAGCACCGGCTACGTTCCAGAGACTCAAGCACCATGTCCTAACCGGGTTGCAAGGTATCGAATGCTTTGTTTATCTGGACGACGTTGTCATATATGGGAAAACTCCAGAACACCATAATGATATAATCCCGAAAGTAATAGACCAAATGCGATACCACAACCTCAAACTGCAACAAACTGCAAGTTTCTACAAAAGGAAGTAGTATATCTGGGACACCTTTGTTCCGAAAAAGGGGTAATGCCAAATCCCGATACGACTGCTAGTGTCAGGGATTTCCCCATTCCCAAGACGGTAAAGAACGTCCAATCGTTTCTAGGCTTGGCGAATTACTATCGAAAATGTATTCCAAATTTTTCGAGCATAGTACGTCCTTTAACAAACTTGTTAAGGAAGGACATTAAGTTCACTTGGTCAGACAAATGTCAACAGGCATTTGATAAAATAAAGGGATTGTTGGTCTCCCGCAACTGTTAATCTATCCAGATTTTATCAAACCCTCTAATCTGACCACGGATGCAAGTGATGAAGCACTGGGACCCATACTGTCACAAGGTGAAATCGGTAAAAACCAGCAAGTCGCATATGCCAGTCGAACCTTGAATAAGGCGGAAAAGAATTACTCTAGCCATTGTGTAGGCGCCTAAAAATGTTGTTGTTATTTAGAAGGGAGAAAGTTCATCGTATATACGGATCACAAAACACTAAAGGGAGTATTTAACGTGAAAGATCCCACGCCACGTTTAATAAGGTTCTGTCACAAGCTATGGGAGTTCGATTACCTAATCGAATACAAACCCGGTAAATATAACTCCAATGCGGATACCTTGAGCCGTATCCCGCAAGTTTACTTTTCATTAGTGGAATCAATATTAAGGCATAGAATAATGGCATACCACACCAACAACCTACTTGCAAGAACTACAAAAAATACAAAATCGCATCATACAAATTTTAATAAAAGGCAAAAACGGAAGAAACTCGGAACCCAATGCGGATCGTCATACAAATAACAAACAATGTGGACTGTTGAACATAAAACAACTACTCGAACTAAATATTATAACAATCAGCTGTACAAGCGATCTATAGAACATCAATTTAATACAAGAAGAAGGGCACAAGACTTTTAAAAAACATCACGATATTACAACTCATACGGCAGATAACAACTTTCTGTTACTATTCCGCAGATCTTCAATCAAGTACACAGAGTACTCAATGTATCTTCTGATGGCCTGAGGAAAAAACTACTAAGAAATCATATGTTAAACCACAATTAAAGAAAGGAGGAGAAAGGAAAAAAAACGCGAAAGAGGGAATAATTTTGAATGTAAACTCTTTTAAGAATATTTCACTAAAAATTGTAAATATTAATTTAAACACCTTCCGCAGAAAAGCGCTTCGCAGATTTTTCTACAAACAACTTTACTTTACTCTATTTTCAAAACTCATTTCTTTGTTTAGATTACATTTTGTCTTATTATTTAGGATTAAATGCTAAATCCTATTTTTAAAATTTCATATTTTTAATTAGCTTTCTGGTTCTTCGCAAGCACTCTATGGTAAGTTATACAATTTTTTTGCCTTAAAGTGTTTGCCTTTCAGCTTTTTGTTTGTTTGTTTGTTTGTGATCATGTTTATAATTAACTTAGAAGAACTGGCGACGCAAGAAAAGAACGTCTTCAACAACGAAGACAGCATCGAAAAAGACATTGCGCGAGACAAATGGATTGCCGAGCTATGGGGCAAAAACAATAAATTGAAAAAGCACATTGTTAAGGTTACGTATCTCGCCGTTAGCGTTAGGTCACGTATCTTAACATTAACATAAAAATGTTAAGTTAATTATCTGGCGCCGGCAGTATCCTATCGGCTGGGCTAAAATGTTAGGGTTACGTATCTCACCGTTAGCATTAAGTTACGTATCTCAACATTAACATAAAAATATTAACTTAATTATCCTTTCGGCTGCGCCAATTTGTTAAGTTTTACTTAACTGTTACCGTCACGTACGACTGTGGGATGGTGCATCGGCCGGGAATCTTACCGGCTGCGCCAAAGTGTTATAACGCAAGATGTTATAACGTGTCCGAGGGAGGAGCGAGAGGGCGGAGAGTTAAACGTTTTTCTTTTTACTTGGGTTTTTACTTATTTATTGGTAGTCTTTTGTTTATTACATAATAATATTTTACTTATTATTTACCTGAAAACAAAGGGTCCGCTGTTCCCTAGCAAGGCTGCAACCCCTTGCTTGGCTTCTTAACTCTTAATATTTATTTATTCCGAGTAAAAGGCTTGCTGTTCCATCGCAAGGCTGCGACCTTTTACTCTGATTGATTAACTCTGAATTTAATGCCGTTGCAACCACTCTTTTTATACCCAAACTATTGGGGCAGGACCCGAAACGATGCAACTTTTCTTCGGACCCCAATCGCAAATCAACGACCCTGCCTCAGTTTCACTTATTCGGGTTTGACCCATATTGTGTGCAACTGCTTTCTTTTTTTACTTTAAAAACGCCTTTATTTCTTTGTTTAGATTACATTTTGTCTTATTATTTAGGATTAAATGCTAAATCCTATTTTTAAAATTTCATATTACCTCTATGGTAAGTTATACAATTTTTTGCCTTAAAGTGTTTGCCTTTCGGCTTTTTATTGTTTGTTTGTGATCATGTTTATCATCATCATCATCATCATCATCATCATCGGCACTACAACCTGGAACCGGTCTTGGCCTTATTTAGCAAGTCCTGAGGCTTGTTAAATTTTCCATAATGATTTGTTTTTTTCCGGGCAAGGTCATTAGTCTTGTGCCAGAGGCTCCCCGGCGGGGAATCGAACCCCGGTCTCCCGCGTGACAGGCGGGTATACTAACCAGTATACTATTGATCATGTTTATAATTAACTTAAATTATATAACATAGCTGTGTTTAAGAGAAGGTCCCCTTACATTTTTACTTATAAGAATATCTATTACGTAAAAGAAAAAGGAGTTTTATTTTAATATAGGGAAGTCAACAAGCAAACGAATAAAAACCAAACGAAAAAACAATAAAACAATAAGGAAATTAAGCGAAAGGGGGAGGATAGAAACAAACAAAAGGGAAATGGGAAAGAGAAGCGCTGCATCTGATATGTCCCCTCTTCATTATCGAGCCACCACCAATTGGGTTGGGCTCTATCTTTTATGGATTTATCTCTTTCATTGATCACAATACGGAAACGTAGGCGATCTGGGGCGTTAGAGATTTCACTACTATGGAGAATACGTTTATCACTAGCACCACGGGAAGCGTGGTAAATAATAGGAACTCCATGTTTATCTTGGATAAGGCCTTTTTATCCAAGAAAGGGAACGCTTCTGGGGGAATAAACCCATTTTGGAGCGTACTCTCCAGATACATGTCATTGGGATAATATGCTCCTGATATAAAATCGTTTTCATTGCCCATTGCTCTTGCAGTGTGACCGCGAATGATTTTAATTACGAAATTATCTATGCTGTTTAGCCCTGATTTGTTATACAGGACTTTATTAAGATAGAATTTCTTGTATTGAGACTCTGGTGTTCTGTAAAGTCCGAGGCAGGCACGCAAACACTGCCTCCCGAACGCCCGGAACTTTTCTATGTATGTTGGGGATATGTTGTACCATATCGGGCAACCATAAACAAGCACTGATCGGATGAAAGCCGAGTATGATTTTAGTTTCACTTTGTGATCAAGGAGGCTACTTCGGAATAGACTTCTTGCTACATGCTTGTTAAAGTATAAAAACTGATCGAGTTTAGTTTTCACTTGTAGTGGGAGATTACTGTCCCCAAAAATGGAATTTTTTTTTCAATTGCGCTTCGTATTTCGCGATGCCCCGTAATGGGGCGTTCGGAAAAGAATAGTTTCGGTTTTCTGGAAGTAAATATTTAATTTCTAGTCGTCGCAATAATGCTTTATATGATTGAAGTCATCTTGAAGGAGTCTGTTGATGATGTTTATTTTTTCTCCCGTTCTGTATACTACAATGTCATCTGCGTATGCAATTGTTAAGAGAACCCACTAGATCGCTAGTGTAAATGTTAGAAAGAATGGTAAAATTCACTGCTTCATGCTGTAAGCCGTTTTTATTGTGGAAGGTCTTGTTGGAGAGTATGCCTCCACATTTTACCACCAATTTTTTATCCATTATCATATTGTAGGTAATGTTCAGCAGATATTCAGGCATACCCAGGTTTGTTAAGTTATAAGCAAGTCCTTCTAACCATACGGTGATGAAAGGCCTTTTCAAAGTCAATCAAGCAGGCGCCTGTACATTGTCGCTTTGGTTTGTTCCACTTGTTACGTGCCACCACCATCATTTGATAATTTGTAATTATAATATAATTTTGTTTTAATATGGTCTGATGGTAAGGTGGTGGAAGAGTTGCGCGATCCACAAGTGAGTGTTCGAACACGCCCCGATTCGGGTGTGGATCGTGCAACTCTTCGAGTTCGAATTCGGTTTTCGAAGTGGATGTTGATGGAGAGGGAGAGAAAGAAACAGCAAGAGAAATTTTAATTCCGTTTGTTTTGTTTTTGTTTTCTCGATACTGTTGATTGGAGACAAAGGATTATCATTGAATACGGTGAATGTAAGGAGGGACAGTTTAAGAAAAATCAGAAAGGGGGAAAGTGCAACGTCCCGTTGAGATTTGATTGAAAAGTTGTGAAGGAGTAATTAAATTAAATTAAATTAAATTACAAGGAAGTAAAAGTAAAAGTAAAAGTACAAATTAATAAAGTTAAGAATGCGTCCAGGAAGGACCGATTACAAGTCATTTGTTTGAATTTGAGTTGGCAGGAGACACTGGCGAGCAACTGGGACTGCCGTCATAACGAAAGCTAGCTGTTCCGAACGTCGTTGGACTTGAAATATTGGAGAGTTCGGGTAAGCCCCCTTACAAGCAATTAAATAGGTTCCGGCAAACCGAGGGAGGTTGTGCGCAACAGCAACGGGCAACCATTGGCGTTCTAAAGCGGGAAGCAGTTGGACTGCGTGCAGCCACTGGGTGCAGACAGTATATGCACCTTTCCATCTTTTGCATACCACTCGGAGTAAAACCGCAACACACTGTATATCTGAAACAAGTTTATTTTGCAGCATGAACCGTGTGATGGCGTGCTCTTAAGCCAGTTTATCAGTGCTTTGTTTATAATATTTTCGAGAACTTTACTGATGTTGGGCAGCAAGCTAATCGAGCGATGGTTGGCTGGGTTGCCCTTGTGTTCTCCCTTTTTGGGTATCGGGTGGACAAAGGCAGTTCTCCAACGAGTTGGATAGTATGCGTTGTTTACAGAACAGAATGGTGTGAGTTTTCACTGCTTCAAAAGGCAAGTGCCTTAGAACAACATTGGGGATGTTAAATATTCCAGACGATTTTTTGTTTTTAGTAGATCGAAGGATGTCCTTAAGTTCATCCTTGCGCACGAACATATTCGTATTTTCATTTCTAACGGGGGAGTCTGCTCTATTGTTTTCACTGAAGGCGGTGAAACTGCGGTTTTCGAGACACCGGTTATGAAGTTGGTTGCCCAGCACACTATGAGCTTGGAGGGCACTGTTTTCGAGAATAATGTACGAGTGAGTGGATTCATTTGCCCTGTACATTGTCTCGAAACAAGCACCAATTGAGTTCGCTTTCTCTTGCGGTTTTTCTACTAATATTAGCTCTTCGTTGGAGTTAATGTGATCAGGGGAAAGTCCTGCGTACAGCAGTATTTGACAATTTTCGGGAGTCTGCGAAACTCTCAAGTATGGGATGTTATTGGGACTCCTTCGTCTGAAGTATTTATTAATTTGTGGGAACATATTCGTTCCACTGGCTTGAATGGATTGAATTCTGTTGTTCCACTCTTGATTTATTGTTCATCGATAAATATCATGAATCAATTTTTGAAGATTTTTTATCAGGGACCAGCGTTTTTATCTTCTGGCTGTTGGAATCGCTGAACTGTCTATAAAGCAGTTTCAGCTTTGAGAGCAGGGCGCGCTTTTGTCTATAGAGACCCTCGATAGTTGGGTTTCTGTATCTGTTATTATATCCCATCCGAGTGAGCTATTTTGGGGATCGAGCGATTCATTGTGTTGATAACAATGTTGTTCATAGTTGTTAGGTAATGATCGATTTCATCATTACGAAGTTTCTATTGGTCGGTGGATCTGCGCCATTGTTGCGTAGTTCTCTTTTTATTATGCGACCAGTGTGGCTTCCGGAAATCGAACGGATAAACCTTTTCATACTGTTCGAGTGAATAATGTTCTTTTGCCGTAATACGCGCCTAAACCGTAGTGATCGCTGTCGTAGTCGATTGTGCGAAGACAATTTCGAGTTTAGATCCGTATTTGGTAATTGGATTCGATCGTCTATCATGAGTAAATGTGGGAACGAATTTCCTCTTGGATAAGACGGTGTTTTTGTAGCGTACAATTCGAGTTTAGGCTCTATACCATTTGTTTGCCACCAATCGAATAGTGCCTTGCCTCTTGTGTTCGGGGTCAAATTCCCCCACGCACTATGCTTGCCGTTAAAATCACCCGTCATTAAGAATAATTATTCTCCGGCTCTAACTTCAGGATTCGGAACAGCGTATCAATTTCATTTATGAATTGCGTACGCCGGGTTTTTCAGGAGCGTAAGCAGAGATTATGTATAGATGTCTTTGACTTCTCAAAGGAATATCTATGATGCAGGCTTCTAGCAAGTGAAACTTTTGTACCTCTGTGCTGTAAAGGACTTTGTGGTGAACATCGTTCTTAATTAAGACAGCGACCGCACCCCCTTGAGTAGAGTGTGGCCGATCACGTTTAGTTACTTTGTAATTTTTGTAGCCCACTTTGTGCCTTTGGTTTAGCTTAGTTTCGCTAGCCAAAAATACATCTGGGCGTTCGGTTTCGAGCAAGTTGCCCAAATTATCCCTTCTCTCCACGCGGCTTAGTGAATTTATATTCACTGCAATAATTTTTTATTTTAATTTAATCGGAGGATTGAAGATCTTGATTTGGAAAGTCTTGTGAGAACAAAGTCGAATAGAGAATATCTATTCGTGTCTTTTGTTCAGTCAATGTTTTTTTAAAGTCAGTAAAATGTCTTTGCATGGAAAGTAATATTGCTTTGATGTCTGCATTTGCCTCTGGTGCGTGCGTGATTATGGTTTTGCGTGGTAGTTCCACTCGTGCTGGAGTCTTTGCACCAGCAGCCATTTGCGCGTATGACATACTAGGTGCTACGAAGTTGTTGTACGAACGATTTTTCATTCTCTTTTCATCATCAACTTGTTTTTTTCTAAGTTCCAATTTTGGTTTTATCTGTTGGAATTTAGGATAACCTCTAAAGCTAGCAGTGTGGCCTGTATTCTTACATAGTACACAGGATAACTTCTTCCTATCCGGGAGTAGTACTTTACCCAAAGCGCATTCCCCAATATTATGATTATTTAGCCGCTTTACGCACCTAAACTGCATATTGCAGTGCTGTGCCACATGCCCAAATCGTTGACAGCGCATGCACTGCAAAACACCATCTGATATTCTTATTTTCTCCCAATTTATAGTTTGGTGAAGGAGAATTTTAGCTCCTCGATAGTATAGTGGTTAGTATACCCGCCTGTCACCCGGGAGACCGGGGTTCGATTCCCCATCGGGGAGCCTCTGGCGCAAGACTAATGACCTTGCCCAGAAAAAATAAATCATTATGGAAAATTTAACAAGCCTTAGGACTTGCTAAATAAGGCCAAGACCGGCCCCCGGTTGTAGTGCCGATGATGATGATGAAGGAGAATTTTAATGTGTCGAAGGCCGTCAACTTTATTGTTGCGGCTTAGCGATACACTGAAAAAAGGTAATTGGCGATTACGATTTCCGGACTTTGCTGTGAAAAAGGGTTTAACATCCGTAAATGTTAGACTTTCGGTTTCAACCGTTTTCAGTTACTCAAGTATTTCCTTGGGTGAAAACGAAGGATCAACTCCTTTCAGAAGCATGAAGACCACCTTCTCTGATTTTGGGGTGTACGTACAGTACTCGCTGCGCGTTTGCCCTAACACTAATTTCATTTGTTTGTAATCCTTCAAGTTATCACACATTAAACTTATCTTACCATTACTTATAGGTTTAATTTTAAAACTTTTACAGGTTAACTCACCAAGTTTTATTATGTCTTTAGCTTCCATTGCGCTAATAACTATGGGAGGTACCTTCTCTTTTCTTTTTTTTTTTTTGATTTGTTCCTCCATGTGTCCTTGTTGCTGCTGTTGTTGTTCATGTTATCGGTCCTTTGTTTCTTGTCCCTGCTGTACCTAGGGTTCATTCTCTTCTTTCCCTCGCCATCGTTTTGCGGTTTTTTTTATGTCTTTCTATTATTATTATTATATATTGGCCTGTAGGAACCCGGAAGTTCATGACCTCACCGACTCGGCTTCGCCATCGTTCCCTGTCCTGGGCACTCTCCTTCCACGCTTGACCATTCGATCCGATCTCCTCAAGGTCAAACCTAACATTGTCCTCCCATCTCCGTCGCGGCCGTCTTACCGGTCTCTTTCCCGTTGGTCTACCGTCAAGAATTCTACGCACGGTCCTATCGTTCCCCATTCGCGCCAAGTGTCCGGCCCATCTTAATCTTCGCGACCTGATTACTCTCACTATTGTAGGTTTGCGATATAGCTCTTCCAATTCGTGGTTATGGAGTCTCCTCCATTGTCCTGCCTCCTCGTCATATTTACTTCCAAAGATGCCCCTTAAAACTTGATTCTCGAATACGCGGAATTTGTTTTCTTCCCGTTTTGTGAGAGCCCATGTTTCGCATCCATATAGAACAATCGGCATGATTATGGTTCTATAGACACGGAGCTTTTTGTTACGTGATAGCAGTTTGGATTTCAGCAGTTTACTGACTGCGTGCCAACTAGCGTTGCCGGAATGCAGTTTTTTCTTAATTTTCTTCGACATTTCGTTACTGGCCGTCAGTATCGTTCCCAGATATTTAAATTCTTTAACTTTTTCAAATATCTTACCTCTGACGTTTATATGTGTTATCTGATGTCCACCTGCTCTCGCCGTAATCATGTATTTTGTTTTGTCTTCATTTATTTCTAGGCCCACCTCTTCTGCTGCTTGCATGATGATTTCACAGTTTTTACTAACAGTCTCTAGATTATCGCCCAGAACGGCGATGTCATCCGCATATGCGAGCACTTGTGTGACCCCGTTCAGGGATGATCCGGCCATGTTGTCGTCTTGTACCTTTCTGATGACATACTCGAGCACAAGGTTAAAGAGACACGGTCATAGACCATCTCCATACTTTAGTCCGTCCCGGATTTCAAATGGTTCTGAGAAGTGGTTTTCTATTCTGACTCTCCCTTTGTTTTCGTTCATGCAAATTTGAATGAGGGCGGCATATTTTTTTGGGACTCCCAGCTCAACTAGAATATGGTAGAGTCTCTACCATGCAACTGAGTCGTAGGCTTTTTTGAAGTCAACGAACAGTTGGTGAACCGTCTCTCCGTATTCCCACTTCTTTTCCAGCAGTTGTCTTATTGTGAACATTTGGTCGCTTGTTGACCGGTTCCTACGGAATCCACATTGGTAGTCTCCCAGTATCTCTTCTGCGTACGGTGTGATTCTCGCCAGAATGACATTTGTTAATATTTTGTATGTGGTTGGGAGCAATAATATTCCTCTGTAGTTTTCGCAGTCAGATCTGTCGCCTTTTTTGAAAATGGGGATGACTATTGAGGTTTTCCATTCTTCCGGGGTGACTTCCTTATCCCATATTGTTTGGATGAGCTGGTGGATCTTTCGAGCGGTTGCCTCTCCTCCATGCTTCACAAGCTCTGCCGGTATGCAGTCGACTCCGGGAGCCTTGTTGTTTTTCAATCGCTTTATTGCGTCTACAACTTCGTTGAGAGACGGTTCTGGGATCTGAGGCTCGGCTGTATGTACGCTTGGTGCATTTATCTGTGGTTGGTGGGTGCGTACATTGAGCAGATTTTCAAAGTACTGCTTCCATCTTGTCACGACATTGTTTGTTTCTGTGACCAGACAGCCGTTTGCGTCTCGAACTATTTTGGCTCTTCCTCGGTAGCCATTTCTAATTGAATTTATGCCGGCATACATACCTCTGCTGTTCTTTGCTCTGGCATTTTCTATGATTTTTTCGATCCGAGCCTTCTCCCATTCACGTTTTTTGCGTTTGAAAAGTCTGGTTGTCTCTCTCCGAATTGTCGCGTATGTCTTTCTATTGTGAGACTCATTTATTTGTTTTTGTATCTCATCTCTCCTTCGGATGAGTTCATCGATAAATTATTTTCTCTTTTGTTCCATTTCTTGGAAGGTGTTGTCGTCATTTGCGGCTAATTCTTTAAATTTGTTTCCCACTCCAGAGTAATAATCATTTTTATTTTTTCCGATTGTTTTTTGCCGTTTAGCAAATAGGCTCGGCTGCGTATTTAGCTGTTGTCATGACGTCGCTTTAATTTCCGCTATTGTACGGAGAGCTTTTTTTTTAATGACCGTTCTTGATGACGGCCACAGTGTGATAACACGCACAGTAACACGTGCGTCCGCACACACACTGAACACGTATACAGTCCACAGTTCAATATTTCACAATAAACTATACAACCGTTCACAGTGACGGCCACACTGTTTGCACAATTCACACTTTCGCACAAACGTGCACACACTAAAAAGACGCGGGATAGGACTACAGGACGGTCCGTATTGTATGAACGTTAGCTGTTGCCTGTTCTACGTAAACAAAACGTTATATGTATTAACTGAATAAAATGAAATGAAATGAAACTATTCCCACCGCATATTTAAGGGTCCCCTTTTCTCTACACGTTTCGCGTAACGGAAAAAAGCCTTTTGTTACAACACGTCACTCCTCCCTTCTAAAATACCCGGGTGTTCGGTACCATTCCCCACCAAGTTCTCAAAAACTTGTGTTCGTGTAAACAAACAAAACAAATGTACTTACCTGATATGGTTCAAGTTGTTTTATAGCACTAACGATGGACACTGCTACGATGTGTTGAATAAGTGGTAGTCTTGTTCCCAGTACGGATTTCAGGGGTATGTGCAACTGCAGCGAAAACATTGCACATCCAATTGGACTTAACCACTAAGAGTGAAAAGCCAGTGATCAGTGAAATTCACACTTGAATTAGTTACATAGGATACTCACTTGGTTATTACGACGACCAAATCCAGAAGTTTGTCGTTTGGGCAGCACAGCAATACCATGAGTTAAATTCAAATCTGATATAACGTGCTGAGAGCTGCTTATAATTGGAGCGTACACAACAAGCCGGCCAATGTAGTTGGTTGAAAGGTTCTGCAAGTAGAAAAGAAATGTGTTAGATATAGTTACTACTTTTTGCAAAAACTGCACCGGTGCATCCAAAACGGCAGATATTTATGAGGAAAAAGAAATTATGTTAAAAAACAAGTGAAGAAATGTAAGCAGTGAAAAGAATATGTGACGAATATTGATATTAGTATCCCTACAAGAACCACCGTATGTAGATTTATAAATGTAAATTAACAAAATATTATGTAAAGCGGTATAGACAGTCGACATATGTATTGTCAACTTACATCAAAATAATCGACTGTAGAGAAGTCCTCGGGACAGGAGTGAATTAGAATTGGAAGAAAGTCTTTTGTAGCACTCAGCGGATTTTCGCCTTTTCCATAAAATTTCATCGACAAACTTGTGGTCTGAATCACGTTATCCTTATAGGATTCCTTGAGTTTCTCTAACACTTCGAACTTAAGCTGAAAAGAAGAAAAGAAAAAGACAAGATAAAAATGTCAACAATTCAGTAGTAGTAGTTATATTAAATTAAATGAAACGAATCGAACCTTCTTGATGATTTTTCTTTTATAATTTTGTTTTATTTTTTTTTTTGGCTTTCAAATTGTTGTAAAAACTCAAGGATTTAATACACTTGAACACCCGTTGCGATTCTAGAGGAACTATTTCAATGTCGACCATTAAAAACACAATTCAATCCAAAATTCCAAACGAGCGTTTTCGAGATTCGGATGGCACTGTACCACTCAGGAAGCTTCTGTAAACTAATACTTTTTTTTTACTTTGTGTTAACAATTTCGAATCACTTCACTAAACCACAAGTTCGTTCGTAACTGGATGTTGCTTTTAAGCAACACCGAACAAATTCGCAACGGTACTATAAACAACGTAAGCCTCCCGGAAACTCAGTCTTAACACCACCGTACATAAAATCCAACCTTTTCGTCCAGATTCTCAATGTAGAATATAAACTAGATTAGAATTTCCTTCTGGGGATGATTCTACTCACCCCCTCGTTCTGTTTTTTGTTTTTCTCTTGATCGAGAATCTCTCCACCAGGAATGATCGCACTCTTTTTTTGGTCCTGCGGTTTCCGCTTCGCCGCAGGCCAGATGTGTAGATGCACTTACACATACAGACGCGGAGGTTGCCGCCTGTTTGGCCGTAGATCTTCCTGAGATCGCCAGAATTTTCACACCTTCTCTTGCGTTGCTTCTGTATACATTCAGGTGTGTGGTTTATTCTTCTTGGCGATCTTGGGATCGTGGTAATTATCGTTGGTTGTGATAATCGTATTTCCTTTGCCCTATGGGCACAGCGTTTTAGTTTATTGCTGTTTCTCCGCAATGGCCTTTGTTTAGGCGAAGTGCTTTGCGGCAGGGTCAAAGGTTTAGCCGACGGATTGTTTGTCGACATCTGGCGCAGCTGTGCCAACTACTTGTGTTTATCCAGCTAATGGATCGGTACACAATTTCCATACTGGGTCGTGACCTTCGATCGCCGTGCAGACGTAGGAAAATTGTTCCGGACTTGGGCGCGTCGTATCTGTGGATACGCAAGGTTGTTGACACCGGTATGGATGTCACCTTGTGAATGCTGCATAGTGTGTCTTCGTCGTATTGAAGTCAACGAGATTAGCTTTTCCCCACTGCAGCACCCTATCCAGATACCGATTTAGAGAGTCGATCTGGTTACATCTCGACTGGTGCGTCGCTGATGCAATAATCGGCCGATCACTCGAAAAAAAATAATGTATATATAACAAAATCTATGTATATAACAAAAAAATATATATTTAATAAAAAAAATATATATATAATAAAATATATATATATATATAATAAAAAAAAATATATATAATAAAAAAGTATATATATAATAAATAAAAATATGTATATATAATAAAAAAAAAATATATATATAATAAAAAAAAATATGCATAATAAAAAAAAAATATATATAATAAAAAAAATATATATATGTATATATATATAAACTCTGGCGCAAGACTAATGACCTTGCCCGGAAAAAACAAATCATTATGGAAAATTTAACAAGCCTCAGGACTTGCTAAATAAGGCCAAGACCGGTTCACGGTTGTAGTGCCGATGATGATGATGATATATATATAAATATAATAAAAAACAACCATAAAAAAAATATGTATCTAACAAAAAAAATATATATGTATATATATATAAATATAATAAAAAACAACAATAAAAAAAATATGTATCTAATAAAAAAAAATATATATATAATAAAAAAAAAATATGCATAATAAAAAAAAAATATATATAATAAAAAAAATATATATATGTATATATATATAAACTCTGGCGCAAGACTAATGACCTTGCCCGGAAAAAACAAATCATTATGGAAAATTTAACAAGCCTCAGGACTTGCTAAATAAGGCCAAGACCGGTTCACGGTTGTAGTGCCGATGATGATGATGATATATATATAAATATAATAAAAAACAACCATAAAAAAAATATGTATCTAACAAAAAAAAATATATATATAATAAAAAAAAAATATATATATATATAATAAAAAAAAATATGCATAATAAAAAAAAATATATATAATAAAAAAAAAATATATATGTATATATATATAAATATAATAAAAAACAACAATAAAAAAAATATGTATCTAATAAAAAAAAATATATATATAATAAAAAAATATATATATAATAATATATATAGGGCGGCGCAAAATTAATCATCCAATTTTGTTTTTGAATTACTTTTTTACTAAATAAAAAAATGGATTTCGAGTAATGGAAATCTTTATTTGGACCTTTACAATTTTTTCTGTTAAGTGGAAAAGATAATATCCGTCAAGTGGCTGCCGCCAGTGTTGATACACATTTGTACCCGTTTTATCGCATTTTCCGTGACTGTCCGCAAGATTTCCGGTGACAACTGTTCGCATTCCTGTCGAATATCCTCCTTAAGGGCTGCAATTGGCTGAGGCTTGTTGGCATGTTGGCATTCAAGTAGCCCCAAAGAAAGAAGTCTGGGATTGTTAAATCCGGCGATCTTGCTGGCCATGCCAAATCGTCAAAACGGGAGATTACGCGACCAGGAAACGCTTCCTCCACAATATCCATATATATTTACGGTATTAGGATTTAAGAAAGTCAAGTCTAAACCAGTACTTTGAAAACCTGCTCAATGTGCGCACCCATCAACCACAAATAAACGCACCAAACGTACATACGCCCAAGCGTCAAATCGCAAAGCCCTCTTTCAACGAAGTTGTAGACGCAATAAATCGATTGAAAAAAACAAAGCTCCCGAATTCGACTGCATATCGGCAGAACGTGTGAAGCATGGAGGAGAGGCAACCGCTCGAAAGATCCACCAACTCATCAAAACAATATGGGATAAGGAAGTCACTCCGGAAGAATGGAAAACAGGCGACAGATCTGACTGCGAAAACTACAGAGGAATATCATTGCTCCCAACCACATACAAAAAATAACAAATGTCATATTGGTGAGAATCACACCGTACGCAGAAGAAATATTGGGAGACTACCTATGCGGATTCCGTAGGAACCGGTCAACAAGCGATCATATGTTCACAGTAAGGCAATTGTTGGAAAAGAAGTGGGGATACGGAGAGACGGTTCACCAACTGTTCGTTGACTTCAAAAAAGCCTACGACTCAGTTGCAAGGCAGAGACTCTACCATATTGTAGTTAAGCTGGGAATCCCGAAAAAATATGCTGCCCTCATTCAAATTTGCATGAATGAATACAAAGGGCGAGTTAGAATAGAAAACCACCTCTCAGAACCATTCGAAATCTGAGACGGACTAAAGCAGGGAGATGGTCTATCACCGTGTCTTTTTTACCTTGTGCTCGAGTATGTCATCAGAAAGGTACAAGACGACAACATGGCCGGATCATCCCTGAACGGGGTCACACAAGTGCTCGCATATGCAGAACAGCTTTTTCCGTTTTTCCCGACGTCTTCTTCTTGCCGAGTCGGTGTTTTCTTGATGGTTTGTTCCCTTATGGTAGTGTCGGCTCATCACACCTACGCCTACCGGGTTTTTCGTGAGATTGTTTTTTGCATATTGATTATTCATTTCGTGGGAAAGTCTAGGGGGTTTCAAATAGTCCGCCATATCAGTGCCCCTCTTTGATATAGTAAGGTCTGCTTACTGCTCTGATTCGACCCGGTGTCAGAGAGGCGCCGTTATAATACAACCGGTATACCCCTGGCTGCAAACCATCCAATAGGCACGGTGACGCGTAACACACTGGATTCGGGGTGGTAGATCCCCGTGTGTTACTGCTCGCTAGCCTGTCTGACATGGGTGGCCATACTGGAAGCGTGTGCTTCCGTCAGCATAGCCTGAGTGATTCATTGTAGTTTAAGCCCCGCACTACGTCAAGGTTTTATGGGGTATCTTTGGAGGTAAATATGACGAGGATGCAGGACAATAGAGGAAACTCCATAACCACGAATTGGAAGAGCTATACCGCAAACCTACAATAGTGAGAGTAATCAGGTCGCGAAGATTAGGATGGGTCGGACATGTGGCGCGAATAGGCAACGATAGGACCGCGCGTAGAATTCTTGACGGTAGACCAACGGGAAAGAGATCGACAGGACGGCCGCGATGGAGATGGGACGACAACGTTAGGTTTGACCTTGAGGATATCGGATCGGCTGGTCAAGGGTGGAAGGAGAGTGCACAAGACAGGGAGCGATGGCGGAGTCGAGTCGGCGAGGTCATGAACTTCCGGGTTCCTACAGGTCACTAAATAGTAATAGTAATAGGAGTATATATCTTCCGAAGAACAAATTGCGGATATATTCACAGAACCTCTATTTAAAGAAAAACTTTAAAAGTGTAAAATAGAGCTAAAGTTATTTTCATTCAATGTCTGTACATAATAATTAAGCTTTTTGCTTTTCCCCTGTGCCTTTCAATTATTACATAAATGCAGTATAATAGAATTGAAATATGAGTTTTAAATAATATAGCATAAATCAATTATACCTCATGTCGTCCCAGGAAGTATGCGCTCTTGTACGTTATTTTTTGTTTGTCAGCCTGCGTTTCAGTTAGCTTTTTCACTTTTAATCCTAAATGTTTTGCTAAAAGGTCAGCAAATATTTCCATACGGTTCTTATCATTTTCCTTTAGGATTCTGTATTTATGGTCATCGTTTTCGTACTGACTTGGATCGGTTTCCAGATGAACCTATTAGAAAACATATATTTTTTTAAGTCAAAAAACCAAACAAACTTTAACATAAAGAAAAAAACAAATTCAATTTATAGTATTATATGGTTATACCTGCGAGAAGACCGCTTTCCCTCCGCTCTTCACGTTATTGGCCAGTAACAAACTAGGAGTATTCCAGGTTTCCTCGGTTCCTAGGACCTTCACATCCAGATTGTGCATATCTCCTTCGAGATCTTTCATTTCAATGGACCTTGGACACACTATAGCTCTAAACCGGGTGTAATGCGACCACAAATACGAAGAAGTTTTCACACACGAGCAAAAAACAACGAGATAAAGACAAAAAAAGTTTTTCGAGCAAGCAACAGGAAAATGAAGTATTTTTTTGTTTTTATTTATGTTTTTTTGTTTTAGCGTCGAGTGAAGGTAGCATTGCAAGGCGTAAATGTCGAGCGTTGTGAGTGGGTTCTTGAATGACTCATGAGATTAAAGATTTACTAACGTTCCTTGTATTGTTAATCATTCCTGACACAGATCAGCCAAAGTCAACTATGGATATCTACTAAAGCGCTTGCCGAATGTGGATGACATGAACTTAAAGAGAGAAAAAATGAAAAGGATACCATCCAATGGAAATGAAAAACTCGTTATCTAAAATTTTTCAGATCTCATATGTTTAGTTAGTCAAAATAGATACCCTCTGATGAGTAGGACAGCTTAAGACAGGAAAAACACAAACGTATAGAAATATATCAATAGTATTTAGTCTCCCAAAAATGGATGTTAACATTCCACAAAAAAAAAAAACAAAAACCTAAAAGACCTTAAGCTACAGGAACAGTCTAGGTTCCGAAGACATACATTAAGGAGACAGCTAAAGTCCGTGCGAATTATTTTCGAATTATTTATTTGCCCAGGCAAATCAGCGATTGATCAGATATTCACCCTTCGGCAGGCAATGGAAAAATCCCTGGAATTTAAGATTCCATTATATCATCTATTTATAGACTTTAAAGCCGTCTACGACAGCATAGCCAGGGTAGAACTATATAATGACATGAGAGAGTTCGCCATTCCAAACAAATTGATACGACTTTGTAGGTTGACCATGACCAACGTAACTAGTCAAGTAAAAATAGCGGGATTGCTGTCAAAACCAATAAACATCTTTAATGGGCTCCGATAAGGGGACGGTCTGTCCTGCCCCTCTTCAACCTGGCGTTGGAGAAAGCAATCCATGACTCTGGCGTCACAACTAGAGGGACTATTATCACCAAGTCCAGCCAGATACTTGCCTACGGAGATGACATCGACATCATCGGTAGAACCGAATCGGCTGTACAGGACTCCTTCACCCAGATGGAGCAGGTGGCAGAAAAATTGGGACTGCACATTAATGAGGAAAAAACTAAGTACATGGTGGCAACTTCTGCGTAGAGAAGACCTAATGTTGGTCAAACTATCAGGGTAGTGGAGCACGAATTTGAAGTACTGCAATCCTTTAACTACCTTGGGTCAATAGTATCAGCCGATAGCAATATGGAAGAAGAAATACGCGACCGGCTGATTAAATCCAACAAAGCCTACTATGGTCTATCAAGGCTCTTTAAATCCCGAAATTTATCCAGAACATCCAAGCTAGTACTGTACAAGACCATGGCCTTACCAGTACTCATGTAAGGATCCGAGACCTGGGTGCTCAATAAAAGGCACTCTGAACTCTTAGCTACGTTCGAGAGGAAGGTCTTAAGGAGAATCGTTGGCCCCGTATGTGAGGGAGGACGATTCCGAAGACGCTACAACCATCAGTTGTACGCGGTCTACCTTGAAGCTAATGTTGTAAGAAAAGTCGAGCTCGGTAGACTCCAGTAGGTGGGATACCTAGCTCGAATGAGCGAAAAGGAGCCTGCCGTGAAGTCCTTTGTGGCAGGATGTATGGAAGGAGACAGCGGGGCAGACCTTGTGTGCGATGAAGGGATGGCGTAGACCAGGACGCCCAGAGCTTGGGAGTGCCAAACTGGATGACATCGGCTCGTAATCGGGACCGGTGGAGAGACTTGCTAAGTAAGGCTAAACAAAGATGGATAGACAATAGAATAAGTGGTAGATCGGGGAAGGGCGAGGATAGGCCGGACGCTATGGTGTGAGGATAAGTGTGGTAGAGTGTAGGCGGTGAGCGGGGTGGTGTCAAGGTGGGTAAGAAAGGAGATTACGTTTCAGAGCGGGAGAGGTGAGATTGAAGTCACGGAAAGTGGGACAAGAGTTTGCCCACCGCAGCTTTCGCGAAACTGGTTCATTAGAGCCGTAAGCAGTGTGATGGGCGGGTAAATACAAGAGACGAAGGTTTAGTGTAAAATGTGATGGAGGAGAGTAGGCTTGGGCAGTTGATTGAATTGGAGAGAAGACGGTGGGTGAAGAGCATGTCAGTTTGACTCCTGCGCTCTTCAATTGTGTTATGGTTAATTAGGCGGAGACGACTTGTGTACCGCGGTAGAATCAGAGGAATTTCTTAATTCAATCCTCGGAGGGCAAAGCGCAAAAAACGACGTTACACGCTTTCGATCCTACGAATATGGGTCAAGTGGTGAGGAGCCCAGACCTGACTAGCATATTAAAGAAGGGGACCGACCAAGGCTATATAGAGTCATTGGGAAACGTAGGGATTAGAGAATTCTTTCGAGCAGCGTTTCACAAAACCAAGGGCAGAGTTGGCTTTGAGGATAATGTCAAGCATATGTGGGATGAAGTTAAGCTCCCTATCGCATAAGATGCCAAGGTCACGTATCAATTGCACAGATGGTATCTGTTGGTTGAGTAGGAAATAGGAACGTAGCGGGGAGGGAGATCGTTTACGGGAGAAGGTGATTTAGTGACATTTGGCAATAGTTAGTTCGAGGCATTTGTTTTGACACCAAGTTGGAAAGCTGTCGAGATCCATTTGGAGAAGTGACAAGTCGAGAGAAGAGCGGGTTGACTGCAAGAGATGAGCGGTATTGCAATTCCCATTGAGTATCAGGAGTTTTCTCTGTCTGAACAATAAAAAGGGACTGAGAAGCTGTCGCAGAGATATTCGTCCGAATATAAAGAATTAAATAAATGGCAACATAACAGGAAAGAATTAGCTTTATCCTTTGAATTGGTAACTAACGTCCCACTGTCGGTCACCAACGGAGGGAAGGAGGAGGATGCGAAGTTACTGCTGACAGCTTTTGCCATTGACCAGAAGGAGCGCGAACCAGTTGGGCACCAAAGGAGCTTATTGATCACCCTGTCATTGTAAGCCTTTTTCGCAGTATCAATCGCCTGGTTGCACGCGTTTCTGATTCTAACAAAATTCGTTCTGTTAACATCGGTGGGATTGGAGCGCCATTGTTTAAATGCTCTATTTCTTGCCGCTGTAATCAGCTCGCATTTTTTATCAAACCAAGGTTTATCAGACGAACTTCGTTTGATGGAATGTGGAATATACATCTCCATCCCCAGAAGAATAATCTTTGATACCGACTCCGCGCAAGCGTTAACATCGGAGTCTCCGAAGCACACCTCCGACCATGGAAAGGATGCGAAGAAATATCGCAAATCGTCCTAGTTAGCAGCCCCATACTTCCATACATAGCGAAGCTGCCTAGACCCGTTATTCGCTTGATATGCAAGTGCTTGCGCGACAGACACCAAGCAATGATCTGAGTTTCCTAGTGGCGCAGAAACCTCTGCGGTATAAATACTCGGTTCGGATGTCAAAAACAGATCCAGGGTGTTCGCACAATCGCCTCGTGCATCCGGCACTCGCGTTGGTTCCTCCACGAGTTGAGTCAAGTTGTGGCTTACAGCAAACATCTCCGCCAGCCTCCTAGCCTCGTCGGTTCTGTTAGAATGTAACAACCAGCCGGGATTGTGCACATTAAAATCACCAAGGACAACAATTTCAGAAGCTGGATGGTTGATCTGTATCCAGTCGACGGTATGTGGAAGGTGTTCGAAAAATGTCACCGGTCGATCGTGGATCACTCTGAGGCGTTTACGTTCTTCGATCTTTGCCCTGCACTCATCGTCAAGCCAAGGTTTGGACTTAATTGTTTTCCTAAATCCTAATACCTTTTGGGCTGTTTGTTTGATTGTGTCTCTGATCGATGTCCATTTAGTGTCCACATTGTTGGCTTCCTCTTCCTCACCGCTCCCATTCTCTAGAATGCTAAATCTATTCGTTAGTTCGTCTTTTTATTCAGCCCTTTTGCGCAGGTCTTTTAGTTTATCAATGTCGAAGTTTTTGGCCGTCTCCCGTGACTGCCCATGTGGGTTTGCTGCGAGCCGCCTCCTGATTTTGCCCATCACTAGAAGATGATTGGAATCGGGATCTGCTCCTCTATATGATCTTATGTGATCTTACATCAAGGATATTCGAGTGGTGTCTTTTGTCTATGAGGAAGTGGTCTATTTGGTTACACGTTACGCCGTCGGATGATATCCATATGGCTTTGAACATCGCGTTTTTCACTACCAGATCTTAGACGCTGCGAACGTGATAATTCGAAGTCCATTATCATTTGAAACGTCGTGTAGGCTTTCTTTACCTATAGTTGGTTGGAAGATATATTCCTTTCCAATTTTCACATTGAGGTCTCCGAGGAGGATTTTAACATCGAATGATGAGATCCCATCAAATACTTCCTCTAGGGTCTCGTAGAACGTGTCCTTCGTTTCTTCGTCCGTAGATTCTGTTGGGGCGTGTACGTTTATAAATACATAATTGTACCATGGGCCCTGTAATTTTAGAACCGACATTCGGTCATTAATAAATTTCACATCTTTTACATGGGGCGTAATCTTCTTGCTTATGATGAAACCGGTTCCAAGGTTATGTTTATCGGTACCTCCACACGCCAGTGTAAACCCGTTGGTTCCGATTACTTGATGAGGGAGTCGGACATCCTGAAGCGCGACGATGTCCATTTCATATTGTTTCGCGTTTTCTACGACCGTCTGTATCGCGCCTGGTTTATATGAGCAAATATGCGAAGAAATCTCGCAAATCGTCCTAGTTAGCAGTCCCATACTTCCATACATGGCGAAGCTGCCTAGGCCGGTCATTCGCTTGAAATGCAAGTGCTTGCACGACAGATACCAAGCAGTGATCTGAGTTTCCCAGTGGCGCAAAAACCTCCACGGTATAAATACTCGGCTCGGATGTCAAAAACAGATCTTGGGTGTTCGCATAATCACCTCAGATATCCGACACTCGCGCACCTTCCTCCATGAGTTGAGTCAAATTGCCAGCCTCCCAGCCTTGTCGGTTCTGTAGAATGTACCAACCAGCCGGAATTATGTACATTAAAATCGCCAAGGACGACAACTTCAGAGGCAAATGTCGCCGGTCGATCGTGATTCGGGGAGCGGTAAAGACAACAAAGAAATTTAACAGAATTCCTCAGCACAACCTTCAACCATATGATGTCCAAGTTATTGGGTTCTAACGCCTCTATCGTTTGGCAAGCCAGATTGGACCGCGTGAAGACACAGCCTCCGCTCTCAAAACGGAATCTCAAATGTAAGTCGTATCCTGAACAAGGAAGATAAATCGAATCAGTTGATAAATTGACTTGGGTCTCAGTCAGGGCAAGGATATCAGGTTTCGCTGTTTGCAAATATTGGTGGACGGCGTTTTCATTCGTATTGGTGAAACCGATGCCCCTGATGTTATAAAATGCCTTTATCAGTAGAAAAACGACAAGGTTTCGAGAACGAACCAGATTGGCGATGACGCATTTCTTAAAGTTTTTTTATTTCTTAAAATCGCCAAGGACGACAACCTCAAAAACCGGGTATCCAGTCGACGGTACGTGAAAGATGTGAAAAATGTCGCTGGTCTATCGTCATTCGAGGAGCGGTAGAGACAGCACCAAAATGTAACAGAATTCGATGAACGAACCCGATTACGTGATGACGAATTTCTTAAAATTACGTTATTTATCAAAACATTTACATGATGTTATAGCGTTTGGGATGATAGTGAAGAACGTGTGATTCGAACTGACGCTATGACAGTTAGAATCACCAAAAATTGAACCAAAGCGCAACCCATCAGGCCACCGCCGTGTGTACGAATTCCATTTCTAAACTCAAGTACATTCGACTGATGTGGATTTGATATGTTATCGCTATGGTATACTGCTCTGATGCATTTTCTTATTCAATTTTCGTTCGGTGTTCTTCACTATTTGCTTGTGTATTGTGTGTGTATCTGTTAGAAACGCCACAATGTTCCCGCTGACATAGTCCCATCCGGCCCGCACGGGAATCCGAATGGGAAATTGGTTTACCTCCAGGATTCTTTATATCAGAAGGCACCATCATGACTTATATCCGTGTCAGACTGGGCCATTAGCCATACATCCGAAACATAGCCGACAATTTCTCCAGACGATATCACGGAATGTACAGCGTGACGGGTGGTATCTTACCTTGGAACCGACTTACCACCTAAACTAACCTTTTCTCGAGTGTGTGCTATAGTGCATACATTTAAGACAATATGTCCACTATTTTATGTTCCTGTGCCAGTGAGACAACGCAACGGTCGAACAAAGCGACACTTTTCGAACATCTTTCACATACCGTCGACTGGATACCGATCAACCACCTGGCTTCTGAACTTGTTATCCTTAGCGATTTTAATGTACACAACTCCGGTTGGTTGGTGCATTCTAACAGAAACGACGAGTCTGGGACGCTAGCGGAGATGTTCACTTTTAGCCGCAATTTAGCTCAACTTGTGGAGAATGTACACGAGTGCCGGATGCCTGAGGTGATTATGCGAACACCCTAGATCTCTTTTTGACATCCGAACAGAGTATTTATTCCGTAGAGGTTTCTGCGCGACTGGGCAATTCAGATCACTTGATATCGGTCGCGCAACCACTTGCATTTCAAACGAATAACCGATCTAAGCAGCTTTGCCGTGTATGGAGGTATGGGGCTGCCAACGGGGACGATTTACGAGATTTCTTCGCATCCTTTCCATGGTCGGAGGTGTGCTTCGGAGACTCCGATGTTAACGCTTGCGCGGAGTCGGTCACAGAGATTATTCTTCTCGGGACGGAGATCTACATTCCATATTTCATCAAACGAAGTTCATCTGATAAACCTTGGTTTGATAAAAAATGCGAGCAGATTACAGCGGCAAAAAATAGAGCTTTTAAACAATGGCGCTCCAATCCTACCGATATTAACAGAACAAATTTTGTTAGAATCAGAAACGCGAGCAACCAGGCGAAGAAAGCTCACAACGACAGAGTGACCAATAAACTTCTTCAGTGCCCGACTGGTTCGCGCTCCTTCTGGTCAATGGCAATCGCTGTCAGCAGTAACTTCGCTTCCTCCTCTTTTCTTCCGTTGGCGACGGGCAACGGGACGTTAGTCACAAATTCAAAGGATAAAGCTGTGTTCGCCGAATTTATTTTCGGCGAATTCAACCATCTATCCCGGTCTTTCGAAGCCACCTGTGATCGCGCCGGTACGATCTTCCATGAGGGATGTGAGATTTCGCCCGCGTACTATTCCACGCATTATACGTGAACTGGACTGTAGGAAGGCAACCGCCCCGGACGGAATACCAACAATAGTCCTTAGGAACTGTGCCCAAGAACTAACGCCGGTTTTTGGCAGACTCTTTCGCTTATCTTATGCACGGAGAACCTTTCCTCATTATCATCATTGGCACGACAACCGGGATCCGGTCTTGACCTTATTTAGCAGGTCTCGAGGCTTGTTACATTTTCGATAATAATTTATTTTTACGTGCAAGGTTATTAGCCTTGCGCCATGAGAACCTTTCCTATCTGCTTGAAAATCGCTCGAGTTCAGCCAATCCCAAAGACGGGAAAAAGTGTCTCGCACAAAATTACCGACCGATAGCATTACTGTCTATCTTATCTAAAGTGATGGATAAGGTCATCAATACTGAGTTAATTAGGCATTTGGAGTGCAACGGACTTCCGAATGATTGTCAATACGGATTCCGTGACAGGTGGTCTACGGGAGACCTTTTGACACTTATTACCGATATATGGACATCTGCGATTAAGCGGCATGGTGGGTGAACGGCGGTCACATTGAATATCTCCAAGGCGTTTGACCGCGTCTGGTACGGGGCATTGCTGAGCAAATTCCGTTCATATGGACTTTCCTAGCAGATTTGCGACTGGGCGAAGAGCTTCCTCGAAAATCAATCAATCCGGGTTGTTGTGTACGGTGAGTGTTCGGGTCTGTATCCTGTTAATTCTATTTTGGCTCCAACCTTGTTTTTGCTTCACATGAATGATTTGTTGGAGACAAGGGATAACAAAGTGTTCAGTTTTGCGGATGAGAGTACACTTTTTCCTCCTTTTCGAGTGTTCGGCCGGTTGGTGCATCAGCGTCGCACCACCTGAGATGTAGACAGATCGACTCTCTGAATCGGGTTCTGGATAAGGTTCTGCAGTGGGGAAAAGCCAATTTCGTCGACTTCAATGCAGCGAAGACACATTATACAACATTCACAAAGAAAAGTGGATCATCGGTTCCAGATCTGATAATGGGCAGGCCCTCGAATCTGGGGAAAGCTTGAAATTGCTCGGCGTCACGGTCTGTGGGAGTGTATCGTGGCATAAACACGTGTCGAATATCGCCAGGTCAGTCTCAGGAACACTAAGCTACCTTTTTAGAGCCAAGACAAATTTTACGCCGACTCAACTTCTTCTCCTGTATAAATCCCAAATTAGTCCCACGCACGAACATTGCTCTCATGTTTGGAGCTCGGCTTCTAAGAATACCCTCCACCTACTTGAGAGCATACGGAGACGAGTGATCCGCCCGATCGGGGATGTCGGGACTACAGTCGCTATCACATCGAAGGCGCGGAGCCGACCTCTGCATGTTTTACAATTTATCACGGGTACTGTTCTTCGGAGATTCGTGGTATTGTTCCACGCCATTCGGTTTATATGGGCTCCGCCAGACAATCCCACGGATTGCACCAGTTTGCGGTTCATCTCCCGACGGCGCGAATATTCCTTGCATGAGAACTCGTTCCGTTACAGAGCGGGGAAGCTGTGGAACTCCCTTCCGCGCGAGTATTCCCGGAGCGTAACAACCTGCAACAAGAGGAACTGCAACCGATTTTGGTGGCATCTCGGGGCGCCCACTCGGCACTATAGATTCGCCTCTCCTGAGAGAAGTGTATTAAATATATTAAAAAAAAAAAGTATCGTTGGCGTTAGGTTTGACCTCGAGGAGATCGGATCGGATGGTCGAACGTGGAAGGAGAGCGCACTGGACAGGGAACAATGGCGGAGCCGAGTCGGTGAGGTCATGAACTTCCGGGTTCCTACAGGCCAATAAATAATAATAAAAATAATAATCGTTGGCGTAAGTGCTTAAGTTAAAAATGAGCCAAAGTAGTCAATTCCGCGCCATTCACTGGAATAGGGAATCTCCCAAACCACATTGTTGGTGAATTTTACGTAAAGATTTACACGATCAAATTAATTCAAGAAGCCGACACTTCACCAATTGGGTTCTACAAATGTTTAAGAAAAAATTGTTATGTCCCTATTGCAAAACCCGATATATAATAATTTCAGAGGGTATAGACACTTATTGATTCCATTGCTGGGTGTCTCCATTAGTATAGTCCGTGGGTGAAGTAGATTGGAATTTGTTGTATTAGTGCGTCGAGAACGGGTACTTTAATAGTGATTTATCGATACAATACTGGTGAATCTGGCGCGCCACTAGAGAAGCTAAACAGATTGGGATAACTTATTGAATATGTCACTGTTATAAATAACCAAAAAGGTAGGTAATGCTCTTCAGATATTAAAATCAAAACAAGAACCTTGCTGCTCTTCAATGTTTACGCCTCAACCGTAATGACATTTTATAGTAACTATAATAGACTAATTCAAATAAAGTTTGTCTTCAATTGATATGACTAAATAATGATGTTAATGAATTTTGATGATTCCGCAGTAAGCCAATATTTCCACAACATACTTGCAAGCAAGCATTAATATAAATAATTATACACGTAGCTGCCATGGCACCCTTTTGCAAAGCCGATTGTCTCATTCTCGTTGTGAAAAGTTTATAAATAATTTAGTGTCAAAGAAGTATAAAACTAATTAAAAACAGAATAAAACTTTGAAAATTAGAAAACGAAATTTGAATAAATTTTCACACACCCACACTCTAGGACGTAAATAAGATAGACAATGTTATATATAAATATAATGTGTGTAAAACATATTTATATTTACATATATAAATTGTATATCTAATATAAATCTATGTATACATTTAAATAGATACGACATAAATAATTTCATAAAAAACTAAATAAAACTCTTTTGATATAAGGTATATTTAATGCTTACGGTTTTTTTGCTGCAACGGAACTGGAATCATCACTGTCGGTTGAAAAATTCTTCTTTACTGGTGACGGGTGATAGCAGAAGATGTAGTGCATCATATTAACTTTCTGCCATTTATCGTAGGAGAATTGGACAAGTTCGTGCTCTCTAACCTATTAGTGAGGGACAGAAATCACTCTCTTCTATTTATTCAGGAATAGGAAGCTAGTCACTAACGTTTGTGGATCACTTAAAAGACAGAACTGTTAACAATAGACTTATGCATGCGACTAAATAAGAATGACTGATAGTGTTTTTAATTTCTGACCACTCAATATCGATCTTTAACCTTACGATACCACAAGGTACAGATTGGACGGAAACGACAGAAAGTTATAAAGCGGATCGAGAGGATAGGAAGAAAAGTATTCCAGTTCATTACAAAAGCTGCAAACCTACTTGTTGCGGATTCGCAAATTATACCAGCTGGAAATTACTTCGGGTAATTCAAGTACATTCCCGATTTGGCAGCTGCCAACAGTGTAATTGTTACATCTCATAAGTTGAAACATCTAGTGAAATATATTCAAATCAAAATATTAACTTTTTGTTTTATTGTAGACCGGGGGACAGGCGGAGAAGAAAAGCGCTGTACAGGACTACCTTTTGGCAGTTCCTAGACATCGAGGATCGCAAGTCCTACTCGAACAGGCAAACGCTTTCAATTAGTTCTGCCCCTCGAGCCGGATAGTTTATCGACGTTTTACATAAGACTACTTTTTAAACCAAACTCATATCGAGATAAGATATCTACGACATATGTATGTTTACGTTAAGACTAGCCTTCAATATAACTAAGGTTGGAGTACTGCATCGTTATAATAACCTCCACTGCTGTATTTGCATAACCATATTCGTTGACATAAATTTTCATCACTGTGTCGCATAATTCTAGCCGAATACCATGCATTGCGGCCTTAGTGTTAGGTTTAAGGCTTTCTAAATGTTGTGCACAGTTGTGACCGAAAAACGGAGGGCTGCGAGAACAATCCAATCAGCAAGGACGTGGTGACACATAAAAAGCACCATATCAAATTTTAGGTATGTTATATAATTAGGACAGGTACTGATCGGCCCAAGATACGATGTGAAAATGGTTCTTGGTGATTTGAGTGCGAAAATCGGTCGCGAGCCAGTGTTCAGGCACTACGCAGGTTCTCATAGTTTGCATGAGAACACTAATGACAATGGACTATGAGTCATCAAACTGGCAGCATCAAAGAACTTGGTCGCTGCGAGTACCAGGTTTCCACGTAAAGATATCACCAAAGCCACCTGCGTATCACCTGATGGAGCTACTCGCAACCAAATTGACCACGTGTTGATAGATCGCTGCCACTCCTCGACCCTGATGACGGTACGAACGTACCGAGGTGCCAACGTCGACTCGGATCACTATCTTGTTGGTACAGTTTTCCGAGCGCAGATTGCCTTACGGCGACGTATTGCATCCGCGGATCAGGGTCGAATCAACACGGCTGCCTTACGCAATGAGAATACCAGTAATATATTGTCATTAGTACTACCAACTCCATCTAAGGCAGTAGTCGTAGAGATCGGAGAGATTGGTTTGATGATGAGTGCAAAGTGAGTGAGGCCCTGTGAGTAGGGCGTTAGAATATACTCACAGCCAGGCCAGCTTGTCGTAAGAGGCGACTAAAGGCCGAGTGGTAGCCGGGGTCCCAACGCCCTGTGCGCCTGGTGAAATACCACCCCATCAAGCGTTAGGCTCCGTGAAATGGTCGGGAGAAATCCCTGGCCATCTTTCGCAGCTTGGCTGATGGACCGGTTCGAGAAAAGGTTCGTTAGGTGGTAGTCGGTCCCAAGGTGAGATACCACCCCGTCACGCTGTACATTCCGCGATATCTCCGAGAGAAATCTTCGACGGTGTTTCGGATGTGTGGCTGATGGCCCGGACTGACACGGGGATAAGTCATGATCGTACCTTCTGATATAAAGAATTCCGGAGGTAAACTAGACCTTTCCTGCCTGCTGGAAAATCGCTCGAGTTCAGCCAATCCCAAAGACGGGAAAAAAGTGTCTCCCACAAAATTACCGTCCGATAACATTACTGTCTATTTTATCTAAGGTAATGAAAAAGTCATCAATACAGAGTTGGTTAAGTATTTGGAAAGCAACGGACTTCTGAATGATCGTCAATACGGATTCCGTGCAAGGCGGTCCACGGGAGACCTTTTGACACTTATAACTGATATATGGACATCTGCGATTGAACGGCATGGTGATCAAGGGCAGTCGCATTGGATAACTCCAAGGCTTTTGACCGCGTCTGGCACGGGGCATTACTTAGCAAGCTCCATTCATATGGACTTTCCCAACAACTTTGCGACTGGACGGTGAGCTTCCTCGAGAATCGATCAATCCGGGTTGTTGTGGACGGCGAGTGTTCGGATCTGTATCCTGTCAATTCGGGGGTGCCCCAAGGTTCTATTTTGGCTCCAACCTTGTTCTTGCTTCACATAAATCATTTGTTAGAGACAACGGATAACAAAGTGTTCAGTTTTGTGGATGATAGTACGCTTGTTTCCTCCTTTTCGAGTGATCGGCCGCTTGGTGCATCAACGTCACACCAGCTGAGATGTAGACAGATTGACTCTCTGAATCGGGATCTGGATAAAATCCTGCAGTGGGGAAAGGCCAATCTTGTCGACTTCAATGCAACGAAGACCCAGTATACAACATTCACAAAGAAAACTGGATCATCGGTTCCACAGCTGATGATGAATGGCCGGCCCCTCGAGGCTGGGGATAGTATGAAATTGCTCGGCGTCACGGTCTGTGGGAATGTATCATGGCATAAACACGTATCGAGTATCGCCAGATCAGCCTCAGGAAAACTGAGTTATCGTTTTAGAGCCAAGAAATATTTTACTCCGCCCCAACTTCTTTTCCTATATAAATCCCAAATTAGACCCGCGCTCGAATATTGCTCTCATGTTTGGAGCTCGGCTCCTAAACATACCCTCGACCTACTTGAGAGCGTACAGAAACGAGCGATCCGCCTGATCGGGGACTCGGCGCTGACGTCGGGATTACAGTCGCTATCACATCGAAGGCGCGTAGCTGACCTCTGTCTGTTTTACAGATATTATCACGGGTGCTGTTTCTTCTGAGATTCTTGGCATTGTTCCACGCGATTCGGTTTATATGCGCTCCACAAGACAATCCGACGGATCGCACACGTTTGTGGTTCATCTCCCGACGGCGCGAACATCCCTGCATCAGAACTCGTTCCGTTACAGAGCGGGGAAGCTATGGAAGTGTCTTCCCACGCGAGTGTTCCCGGAGCGTTACACCTGCAACTGTTCAAAAAGAACTGCAACAGTTATTTGATGGCATCTCGGGGCGCCCACTCGGCGCTATAGGTTCGCCTCTCCCGAGAGAAGTCTAATAAAAAATAAATTAAAAAAAAAGTAAAAAAAAGTGGAATCTCGAATAGAGATATCCGACGAAACTACATCGAGATTCATACCAGGAGTCAGATCGTAACCACCGCGAAGCGCACACGTACCGGGGACGTGGTGTGAATCAGATTTAAACCGCGGGACGAGATATCATGTCGAGGTCGTTGCGTGCCGGAGTTTAATTCCCATTTTGTAAATATTGTCGAGTGTGAGTTATAACTAACATAGTAATCGAACTGCATGTTAAGTATCCAAGTGTAAGAACATTGATATCATTACCTGGTGTATGTGTCGAACCCTGTGATGTCCAGGGACAAAAGCACTCCAGATCAGTGAAATAGTATACCCTAGATTAAGTTCAAGACTCAATAAAGTTCTTCAAATAATTACAATTAGACAACCGTGTGTTTCATTGCATCTGTGTTTTGCTGTTTGCGTGGTTTTTCCGGAAAGAACAATTCCCGGCGTATTATTGGCGGTGTTTCCGTTAATCAGCGTCCGTGTTGACGCACTAGCGGAAACCTGCACAGCACCT